>JAGXCT010036968.1:0-58336 GCA_022495035.1 Philopotamus ludificatus
CCCAACCGCCATCGCCACCACGTCTAATACCGGCACGCGACAACACTCGACTAAAGCCAACATAAATTGAATCGAGATGTTATCAAGCATCCATCGTATTCTTCAGACCTTGCTCCTTCATTAATTCAGATCACTGTAAAAAAATTGATGCAATAGAGCAGGTAAAGTCAAGGGAGTTTAACTCCAATGGTATTAATAAGTTGATAGAAAGGTGGGAGAATGTTATAAGAACTGATGGAGAATATTTATTTGATTAAATAAAAAAAAGTAAAAATCTTTGCATCATCCCATCAATGCTGTATACATTCATATAAAATCTGATTAATTTATTTATTATTTGCAGATGCACAGTTTGAAAAGAAATGCAGGCACGCAGTTAACAGTCTCGGGAGCACGCGTTTCACGTCGCCTGCAATGTACGGGTCACATGGGTACGCGAAGACAGCAACTCACCCTCTGTAGTCCAAACGGGGTACCACCGTGTCCGGTGCATAGGTGCCATCATGAGTACGACAGATCACCGAGGCATTCCGATCCGGAGTACATATGAAATTACACCTCGGACCGGGTCCTCTGCACTCATTCCGATACAACGCATTACTATTGAACGGTGAAACGATGCAATAGACCAAACTATTTTTCCAAGTGAAATGATATATATGTGCATAATGTTGTATTAAATATATAAAATATATTTATATTGTGATCATTTATATATAAAAATTAGTACGTAAGGCATATATTATATTAATATATTATAATCGTCAACGAATCTTTATTATTTATCGAATGTAACCATTGTAATATTGGACCATTGCAAACAAAATTGATTCTTATATATATAATTAAGTACATATTAAGGGACAAAATATTTAAAAAATATGTATACATATATGATATTTGTGATTTGCGTAGTATACCTGTAACGTGTTGAATTATCTCCGTTAATATAAAATATGTATATAATATACAATCATTTAATAATCAAATACCTCTTACGCGTAATGTAATTGCCGTTGTATGTAAATATGTATATCAATGTACGGAGAAGAACACAGGGTTACATAATGTATAAT
Organism: Philopotamus ludificatus; assembly: GCA_022495035.1. Taxonomy (NCBI): domain Eukaryota; kingdom Metazoa; phylum Arthropoda; class Insecta; order Trichoptera; family Philopotamidae; genus Philopotamus; species Philopotamus ludificatus. Next base: position 1,077 of record JAGXCT010036968.1, read on the forward strand.
ATTTCAATAAACAGAATATTATTTAATGTATAGTTCTCTACATATTTACGCTTGAAATAATTGTAAATATTATGTTAATACCGAGAAATAAATTTATGTATATCACACTTTGCTATTCTATTTATTTCACATAATTCAAAATACATATTAAATGTAGAACCAGTGCGAGAGCAATTTCATCCTCAATCGTTAGACCGACATAGAGAAGGTTGTGTAGTGTGGTGATCTACCATTCTCTCCTTATCATTATTGAACGTGTAGTGTTCAATGAAAATAACGAGTGATAAACATGTACTTGAAAAAACATGCTTATCTCTAAATCAATCGGTTAATCAAGATTCTTGATCTACGCTATGTTTAAAATACTCATCACAATTAAATATTTATGTCCCAAACATATCTCGTTAAAATGTATTCATGTAAAATAAATTTATGTAAATATATAGAATATTATTTTGTATTGCAAAATTTATATATATATACCCTGTTCTTCTATTGTATGTGTATATTATAGGAATTTTTAAATAAAAAAACATTTTTTAATACGAATTTTCATTCATGTAAATCATATCATATTACAATTATAAAATATACAAAATGGTTTATATTTTAAAATATTATATCAGGAAGACCAGCAAAAAATGCGCATTCTTTGCAAAAAAAATATATAATTTACTCAATACATATAATTTTATTGTGAAGTACAAAATGTTCTAACACTGTATGCTGCTTTTATCGAGTTTTATTGTCAGTAAAGACACTAACGCTATTGCAGTAATTTATGATCAACAATGAAGATGTCAATTTTGATTTCATAGATTTAAATCAAGCTATAAACATTCAAGGTAGGTGTCAAAATTAGGACAACAATTGAAATAAATCCATCATAATCATAAACTTGCATCTCCGTGATCTATAGTAAATTTACAATTAAAACACAACAGAAAATTGAATAAAATTACTCTTGCTCGAAGGCAAAAAAGTCCTTATTCTGAAGGCAATCTCTTTTTTGACTCGACTCTCATCCCAAACCTCATAATATTGGGGACCTAAACTTGACAACTCAACAGCTGATATTGGTAATTATGAACCTAATATACAATACTCATTGATACATATGTAAAGGTTTGTAGTAATAGATACAGGGCCTTTCAAAGAAGATGCGTGACCTGGAAATACCGTTGAATTTTTTCTACTTGTCCTTGTCTGGGTTAGTTTTGAATTCGGTTCCGTTTCTCTATATTTTTGTCTAACATATTGGCTAGTCAAGTTACCGCCCTCAATGAGAGGCCCAGGGCAGCAGCCCCTTCTCCTCCCCCTCTAATAGGCCCTAAATAGACCTGTTAACTCGGACCGTTGCGAGCCTTTACTCTCATCGTAGATGTTGGAATTGTAGACACAGATATAAGCCTCATTAAAAATACAAGATAAATGTAATAATCAAAAAAAATATTAAATGCCTCTGATTTTATTTTCTTGCCCTCAATTTTTAATTATTTAAAATATTATATGCGACGGGCCTCGCATTTTCTCTGAAAGGCCATATAATAAGGCTATATTTATTTTCAATAAAAAATTGTATTTTTATCTCTAAGTTATTTGTGGTTCATGGCCTAGAATTTTTATTAAAGCTCAAGTCCTATTAAAAAAATAAATCTTAACCTAGCCGTGCCGATGGTCTATTGGGGACCCCATGTGTTTGATTTTTCTCGAATAACTCTTTATATTAAAATTCTACATGTCACAAATATTTTATACTTGTCTAAAATAGTCTAAAGAATAAAAATTATAAAATTCTTGGACCTTTATTGTCCGCAATTGCGAAAAAAAAAATAAAAACAACAGTATTCGCTTCCATTCCCACGGACGTGATGTTTTTTCTCGCTCGCATCCTGTACGATGTGCCAAGTGCAAGTGAAACACCGAGTGCGCCATGTCATTAACCCGTCATATTGATTAGTTAAAAAATCCATGACAAATATCTACCAAATTATGAAGCTAATCATGAATAACTATTTTATTTCTAGAACAATCCATTTTAAAAAAAATGTCAAGTTATTGAAGAAGAATTCATCAATATCTTGACTTGAAATGCTTGGGGTTTCTGATAGACCCACTTAGGACTCAGTTGTTTTCGGACTGCCGTGACGGATAGGTTAATAGTGCTTGGGTCTTGTTTCAGAGAACATAAGACTAGAACTCGAATTATGATTCAAGTTTTAAAAAACACTCTAGGTATTTTCACATTGCCAATATCCGCTAGACTTTGCTCAAACAGGCTCTTCAGGAGATGTAAAGTTGGAACTAAGCAGGGTAATTATATTCTATTGTATCTCGTAAAAATATAAGTAATAAATAATCACTTTATATTGTTAATAAAATGCGCAATTAACTTTTGATCCCCCTAACGTATGAGGTATGTTCGATAAAAATCAATAAAAATGCTAGATCAATGTGAGAAATTATAATTTATCAGAATTAGTATTAAAATCTCATATTATATTACACATGTATTAGAATTTTGCATTCGATGAATCCAACTTTGTATACTGATTCATATTATAGCGGTCGTTTTAAATTACATATTTAAAAATATGTCATTTTTTAAACAACAAAGCAAACAAAATTCTTTTTAACTTAAATTAAAAATAATTTTGAATATTGAGCATTGTGCATCTAAAGCTGTTGCGTACATAATACATTTTTTTTTATCGACGAATTTATTTAAATTTCAACATATTCGCCTTTTCTTGCAAAAAAATGCTCAATTTAACGTTTAAAAAGTATATAATATGTTAAATACGGTTTTTAATTTATACATTTTTAATAAGGCACAAGCATTACTCAGCCTGCCGCAATCTAGCTAGCCTCTGAGTAAGCTCATCTTGCTCGTGGGTAACTGACGAAGCTGAGCTAACTGCACCGCCAGGTACACTTTGAGGTAATTCCATATTCAGCTCCAATCTATGAATATAAACCGATATATTTATCAAAAAGTAAGAAATGATAGATAATATAAGCTATAGAGATAAAGATGATTAATCGAGATGATTGAGCGTCGTAAATTACTAACCCGGCTTCATCGGCAACTTGTTGCAAGAGCGAATCGACATCACCCTGAGGCACTGAAGTCGTTGTCGTTTGTGACATTGCATTTTCCATGTATGACGATTGAACGTCCAAATCTTCAAATTGATTTTCGAATTTGTCCATGAGCCCCGATATTTTTTCCAAGTTCATAGATTTCATAGCGGCGTCCATGGCTTTCACTACACCGGCCATCGATTGTGTGACCTAGAACGATTTTTTTAAATAAAATTAACCTACATCTCATTAATTAATTTAGGTCGGTCATTAAATACCTTTCGGGTGGTCAGTGCAGTTTGAACTCTACTGGCTACGGCGTCGACTCTCGCCGACATTCTAAGATAATTAAGTGCTTGATTTTTTTGCCGTATTGCATTCTCGGCATGTATACGGGCACCTTCAAGGTTGCCTTTCTGTATTGCTTTCTTTGTTTTGGTCTTTTCTACTCTTTCTTCTTTCTCACATTTCTTTGAATTTCGTTCGAGTTCTTTAACCGCAAATTTTAAATTGAATAGATGTTCTAATACAAAATTGGTTAAGGAAATATATCAAACTAAAAAGTTTTGCTGAAAATTTTAAAAGTAATTTGTAAAAGCTTAAACATCCAAAGAATTAGAACTTTCACTTTCATCATAACAAGTAAAAAAATATTTATCGAGTGTGCCGGAACTGTACTGGTCTCTTGTTTCTTATATGATTTATCATAATCTATGATTGAGTTGTGAATCACATTCCCGTTAACAAGAATTCAACTGAGAGGTGATGATGCTAGCCCAAAACGTCCGACCAACATTGTCTGATCAAACAATAGTATGTTCAGCGTTCCACTATGTATATAGTTTGCATCATAATAAATCATGTACATATTTAAAAACAGAAATGCAGTAAACAAGTTTATTTATAAACATATGCGCATGAGATTTTTAAACTAATAAACGTATACACAAACACATATAATATATAATTTTAAATGAATTTCAAGGTGAAAATATGATGTAAATTTTGTAGCAAAGGATACTTTCCATGCCCGACATTTCGTTCCCCGTTTTGGCGACTTATTAATTGCGAATAAACAAAATTGTAATTGTAGTCTAATCGACTCGAAGATTGGCGTCACGAATGAATGTCGAGTTATCGAATTACAAATTGACGATTAAAGTGAGTCACAACTGTCAAGACGGGCGAACAAACGTCATGCGAACAATGGTACCAACATAACTTGTACAATTTTACCATTTCCGTATTACTGTATTATAATTTTAAATTTTAACAAATTTATATAAATCAAATAGATTTGATATGTGGTTTATGTGAATAATTTGATAATAATCATTTGTAAAGATTTTTTTATCTGTTTGTAATGCAATAGACAATATGAACATGGCCGTATTTCGACGGATGAATGCCGTCAAAACACAGATGAAACACCGAGTCCTGTCAAAGGCGGAGGTGATGTCGGCTGGTGCATGGCGTACGTGAATGTGGCGGAATGGTCTCCGGACCAGAGCGCCGACTGGCTCAAGGGTATTAATTTTTTCATATTTCACATACTTACTCTATATCGAGTTGCTCTGTATGACTTATTAGTGCATAACATTATTCATTTCTATATACTATTAATAACAATCCCAATAAACATAATATATTAATCCAACATAATAATTATTAAAATATGTTTTTTACAATCGTGATTTGGTTACATTGTAATTTATAATTGCTTTGAAATATTTAACCGTTAATAATTAGATTGAGACAAAGTTATATGTTATATATTGTGCAATCATTGCACATTTAAATTACTTAATTATTAAAATACTTTTAAATTATAGAGTGTGACAAATACTTTTAAAAAAATCGAATACTTTTAAGTGAATGATATTAACGACGAATTAATCTATATTTTTTAATAGGTGTGGGTGGAGGAGTGGCTGTATATGCTTCATTATTTCTATCCAATGAAGTTCACGGACAACAGTTGTTAAGTTTTCGAGCTAACGACTTGGAAGATTTAAACATATCTACGATTGGCCACCAAGAACTCATATTAGAAGCCGTTGCACAACTCAGAAATTTTGTAAGATGACAAATTTTTTAATTATGAATCATCGTTTATTTACTTATATGCTTTCCATATACGTTCTGTAAATTTTTTTGTGAGTTCATGCTCATTTATCATAACAAAAAGATTCGTAATTTCTTTGTAATATAAATAAAATAATGCATTGTATTAGTCACATGGCGTAATCATTCTGTGGTTAGTATAAAAACTATTACTGATGTTTTTTTAGCATTATGAATTGGATCGTGAGAATCTGCAATATTTAGCTTTAAAATTATCATGTGCCGCTACGTCACTCTACAAAGAACTATTGCATCATCAGGATAACTCCAATGTTGATACACAATCTTTGAGCGATGTCGCTAACGTTATCTCTATGGCCAAACCCTTGGCTCTGTGGCTCGACAGGTAAATAAATATTTTTGAATAGATGTTCTTCCTTTAATATTTATTGTCGATACATATTTTTTATCTGATTTAAGATCGCCGTTTTCTGGTCAAACGGTATATTCGGAGAAAAAATCTGAATTACTCAAGCTTTCATTGGAAATGGCAACGAGCGCACAACGTGATAGATTCGCCGAGAGTCCACTGCAAGCCATCAGAGATTCATGCCAAAAACTTGCTATATTAGCCGACACTATTATTCAGGTATAATTTAAATTTCTCATTAATAACTTCAACCACGTTAAAGCAAAACTGTATTGTTCGAAATTTGTCTCTATATTAATATCACAATATATTTTTAGGAGATTGCTGATCCGATGGTTTTACAGCCGGCAACGTTAGATCTAATTCCATTGAAAAAGAGGGAGAATGAGCTGGGTTTTGATATTTTACCGAATATCAATGGAATACATCAAGTTATTGATATAAAATTTGGTTCACCCGCACATGCCAGTGGTAAAATAGAAGACGGAGATGAAATTGTACAGGTACATAAATGAAAAACTTATTAAACTATTAATTTTGTCGTGATGAATGTTATTAATCCGGACTCTACGGTCCTTATAGATTATTTGTTTGATTTTTAAAGCATTCAAATGTAAGTTATTGAGATGATGCTTAATTATTAGGCGTTTGGTGTGAAAAATCAGACACGTTCCGCTTTATTGTTATCGGAGAGTTCGTGAGGAACCCATCCAGCCACTTTCCATATCTTTCTGAGCTTTTTGAGACGACGTATAATGGTTGAATGGTCCATATTGAAGTCTTCGGCCAGCATTCGAATTGTCAAGCTTTCGTTTTCATCCACGGCTACCAAAAGTGCCTTGTCGTTGAAATCCGATGGTTGACCTCTCCCTGGCTTAACTTCCAAGCTAGTGTAGCCAGATTTGAAACGGGCAAACCATTCCCTGCATCGATTTTCCCTGATTGTTCCTTCGCAAAAAAGTTTGTTGAGATACCGATATGACTCCGCTAATACGTTTGAATTTTATAACCTGAAAAAAAAATATTTTTATTAAAAAAACGTAAACAAAACAGATTTTTTTTACTAACAAATAACTCGCCTACAAAAAGGCCTGATAATTATGCTCTAATCTAGACCTAATAGTTCTTGGAAAAAACAGGAGTATGATAAAGCAATATGATATATGATATATACATCACAGGCTTACGTATTTTTAAAAAATATAATTAATGTTACTGCGCAAAATAAAAAAGGGTCAATGCCGTTTGGTTGATCAAAAATAACAGGTGCTCGTGAACATACTAAAAATAGAATATGATCATTTACAATATGTAAAAGCTTGATGTATTGATTTCGTTAAGTTACAAAATAAAGTTAAAAATCACTAACCCCCGAAATTTTGTAAATGTGCATAATCTTCTATAGGGTGGGTTTTTGTATAGCGTGGTCCTTATCTCTGCGCTATAGGAGAGTTGACTGTATTTGAGATACAGTGTGATTCAGATATGAAAATACAAAAAAATTCACACATGGAATTATTTATCCATAAAAAATCCCCAAAAAGTACCCAAAGTAAGAAAGATATTAGCAAAGATATGTCAGAAAGTTGACATTAATATTTTTATACTCTACTTTTTGAAGTTTTTTTTGTTTTTTACACATTTGTCATATACTAAATTTCTCATGTATTTTAAAAATTTGTCCTGGGAATAAACACCTATAATTTTTTTGTTATATACAGTCGGCGCTCTTATAGCGTTTCCTTTAAATCACTGCTTTTTACAAAATTCCCTGTCAACCAAAGAGCATTGACCTTTATTTCGCTCGGCAATGTATTATAGATTTACGAAATATCTAATTTGACCTTAAAAATATTGGAACTTTGTAGAAAACAGCGATTTACAGGAAACGTTATAGAAGGGTTGACTTTATAGTTATAGTTTTTCTATCAAAGCCACGCCCTTTCTTTCTGTTCATTGAACCTGGGCATTGCTTGAATAAAAATAAAGACTTGTGGTCTTGTTGAATACACGACATGATAAGAAATAGCCTTTTGTTTAAATCAAATTCATAGATATAGATTTAATATAGATATAGATCACAAATTCAATAAAACATAGATTTAAGTAATCTCTTTGGTCAACATTATCGTATGACTTAAGCAATAATTTTGTCTCCAAATTAAGTAATTAATTTTACGATGTTAAATGTAGTGTTCAAAAGCTCCATGTGAAGAAATTGAGGTACATTTTTATTCTTGACGTATTCCGTCCACGAAATATTCAACATTCTTCGATAGCATCCCATTTCAAAGGGTTATTGTTTGCTACTAGCAACGTCCATGACTCACACATAGCACTGCAGAGTTTGATATCAAATCTACAAGGAATATCATTATATAGACATTAATTTTTAACTCCAAGCCTTCTTTTAAACTATATCAATCTGCGTAATCAATTGTAATTGCGAACCAGTCAACAATTCATCGATATTTTTATAATTTATTATTGAATAAACCCCATTCCTCGGTATCGCCTTGCATTAACGTCCGCGAAACGATTATTGTTAAAAATGAAAAGTATTGAATTATTTTGTGGGTAAAATAGAGTCGTTCTAATGTCTATATGTAAATCTGTCAAAGAGCAAAATTGTTTTAGATCAAATTCGAGTAAGTTAATTTGCACAGGCTCCTCATTGTAGATAAAATAAATTGTTGTCACATTTTATTTTTATCTGCACTCATATGACTGTTTTATATGTGTATGTATTTTATTAATTATTGTGTGGGACTAGTGAGAATGATTGCAGTTTATCTATTGAGAGCAGACGTCCAGTTGGTCACCGTTTTAGGATCACAAATTATTGTGTTAATATTTTTTATATTGGAAAATTATGTATACGTCTTTGTTTTAATTTTATCGATATTAAAATAATATTTTTAATTGAAATTTTAGGTAAATTATCAAACTGTAGTCGGATGGCATCCAAATGAAGTATCGTTACTTTGTCAAGAATCTCCGATCGATGTACTGTTGACTATCAAGAAGCGTCCTCAACCCACGCACGGACAAATATATATGAAACCATATCGTCTTCCGAGTAAAAAACGTTCCTCGCCGTATAACAAATGGGGAAGTATTCCGTCGCCGAGACCCGAGTTGCTCACACTTTGTAAATTTGAAATGCCACTTCCGAAGTATGTATATCAATAATATTCATTACGTAAATTAATACATAATAAATATTGACTTTAAAATATTTTTAGACCATCACCAGTATTATTACCGCCTCCTTCAATAGATACGGAAGATAATTCATCATCAGACGAGAGCGAAATGTTATCTCCTCCCGGTACGCCGACTACAATAGATCACGTATCGTCCCAACAAAGGTATTACATATTATATTTTATTAATATAAACGAAAGAATAATTTAATTAATTTATATTCAAATTTTATAGGATTTACATGCCTAAACCTCGTTCTGTTGTTCAGAGAAGAAATTCTATCAGTGGAAGTATACCCATGTCTAAACGTGGGAATTTGAACATTGAGATGGTAAATATTTTTTATCATAAAATATAATAAAATTGATTAAATTAAACGTACGTTTTTATCAATTTTAGTTTTGGCGTGAACTTAAAAATCATAAATCATTACAACATTCTGGTAGTGCACAAATCACCGATTCAACCGATACAGATGATATATCTGACGGTCTTTGCCGTAGGGATAAATCTTTGTCGTGTAGTACGGGATTAAAACTATCTCCGAGACCAAATACTTGCCTTGGTGTCGGTTTGACTCACCCCAAAGTTTCTAAAATTAACACTAAACTGTTACAGAACAATGGAGAAGAAAAAAATATTAAAACGGTCAAGTTTCAAGACGATCCTAATCAAAGTAATAGTTCGTACGATGATTCTAGCTTTGAAAAGGATCATTCGAGGGAGAGAGGGAAATTGGATAAAAGTCATTCGACGCCGGCGTACGATTTCGGTGAATGCGAAGATAACGAATATTCTCTGATGAAAGAAATTATTCCCGAATCGCCGACGTCGTTGATCGATAGTCCTCTAATTATTATACACAGCCCACAAAAAATTGAACAAATTTTAGAGTTTAAAAAATCCAGCGAACAAATTGGCGGAGCGATGATTCAGCAACAAGCGAAAACATATCTCGAGGACAGAGTTAATAATATAAACGATAATAGACACGAAGACGTTAATAAAATATTGCACACGATAAACACAGCCTTAATAGAAAAAGACATAATGACCAATAATATTAAAAAGACTCCAAACAACATATTCGTCACGGAGTTTGGTGAATCGTACATGAAAAATTCATCGAATATCAAAAACGATGAAGACATATTAATCGTTCACAACGAATCTATAGAGACGGTTAATGAAATATCTAAAATTCCATCCCAAAATATTACGGAAACAAAGCACACGGTTAATCCCGACGTTCCGCCAGAACCTCCACCCCGTCCGTTGAGCACGCAAAAACCGGGCTACGTACCACCGAAACCGAGAAATATACAGAAAGAAGACATTCAAGTCATACCTAATGTTCATATAACGCCTCCCGTTTTACCGCAGCGTAAAGAAGTATCGACTAATAATGCATTCGCCGATTATCAGGCGGGATCTAATTTATTATACGAAAATAAACACGCCGCCAATAATTTATCTACTGTGGAATTATCGTCGCCTAGATCGCCAATGATGACGTCCAGGAGTTTACAGAGGCTGGAGCCGGAGCAAAAGTTGCCAATATCATTATCACATTCCAATATAAATAAAATTGATACTTCTATGGCCAATTTAAAAAGTAACACGCTGGAGAGTCCGAAATTGACAAATAATATGGTACGTGGAATACTGAACCCGGGAAAATCAAAAAATCTTAAAAAGAAAAATTCTATATTAGCAAGTAAGCATTTCTTTTTAATAAATTTATTTAAAATATATATATTTTAAGAGTACTAGAAAGAAAGTTCGTTTTTTAAATGAAAGTTTGATTAGAATGCTTATAAAATTGGTATTTTTTACATATTTTATGATATGAACATTTTCGACCCATTTCTTCTTCAGATTCCTTGTCCGTTTTCAGACGTAGGCCATATATACTGATTCTTGTTTTTCCTCCATATATGTGTCGATTTGAACTGGAACAATTCTGGAACACCCAATCCTGTCCATAGCGGCTTCTTTCTTCCTAACCATTGTTTACCTTCTACTTTTCCCTGCATAATGATCTGCAGAAAACGATACTTTGGTCCACAAATGATGTGTCCAAAGTACTTGATTTTACGTTCCCAAAAGTTCCCACTCCTTGTGGAGAAGTTAAACTATGGTTGTATTCTTGATGTGTTCTGTCCATGGAATCCTCAACATTTTCTCGCTACCAGCAATGCCTAAGCTTTGCAACCGTACAGAAGTACTAACCACACGTAGCACTGCAGAGTTTGGAGACGGATCCTCAATGAGAGTCAGTGACAACATAAAATGTTTTTCATTTTTATAAAAGCATTCATCTCCATCTCAATTCTGACATTGATTCCTGCTTCCAAACTTATGTTCTAACTCAGGGTTTCCCAAAGTGTGAGCCGCGGTGCCCTTAAAAGGGCGCCGCGAAATATTCAATTACACAAATCGGCACATTTGTTGGAATTCCCAATTCCCGAAATTTTTTGAAAAAAAGGGAGCCGCGGAAAAATCTGATGTTTTAATGGAGCCGCAAACCGAAAAAGATTGGGAACCTCTGTTCTAACTGATGTAAGCACCCAACATTTTAATTCCTTTCACATTATAATTTGGAGGTTAGGAGGCAAAATACTCTTTTAGTCCATTTTTAACATCTTCATATGTATTCCGATTTTTTCCATTGTTGCATCAATCTCAAAAGATTATAATCAGATGGAGCGATATATAGACGGTGACGAATTGAATTCCATTTGAAGTCGGTTATTTCTCGTATAATTTTTACCGTATGCGGGTGAGGATTGTCATGCTGCAAAACTTACAAAAAAGAACCGTTTTTTTTCATTTCTGCAGTTAAACAGTCCAATTGTTCACAATAAAGTTTGGCATTTATTGTTTGACCAGGTTTAAGAGGTTCAAGTTGAATTATACCCTTGCAGTCCCACCGTACAGACAAAAGATTTTTTTTGTGAGGTGGGGCTTAAGGGTTGGTATTGCTATCTGGCTCTTTGATAGCTTTTTTGCTGTTTTTTATGCTCTCAGTTAGAGTAAAACATCCATTATTCATCTCCAGTTATTAGACTTGCAAAAACGTTGTTTTGAATTCCATGTCCGACAGATGTTCACATGCGTTTTTACGATCGCCAAGACTCTCTTCATTTAGCTAATACAGTATCTATTACCATTACTTTCACAACTTGCTGACTTTTTAAGATTCTCTTGAACACTCGACGATGAGTCCAGTTTTTACAGCAGATACAGTTGGATTACTTTCGATTTCGGTACAGCATTGTCCACTTTACTAGCTCTTCCACTATTGGGGTTATTTTTTTAATCAAAATTTCCGAGATCGAAGGTTCTAGAACCATTATTAACCCCTGCGAACATTCAAATAATCCCCCAGTGCACTACAAATGTTTTTAATTGCAATTGTTAGAGACAATTTTTTCAAAGCTTCGAATTTCGAATTAATTCTTCACTTGGTAAAAATTGATTCATTATAAATTGGGTCGTTAATTTCGAATTTTACAAATCACAATTCACTCTTGATAAGTTTGGTCACTGAAATAAGACAAAACATAACTTGAAAGAGCGCCAATCGAAATGCAACTAATCGAAATTGATTCTTTCTGATACTCTTATTATAATCCAATACTTAACATTAATGTATATTTTTATTTATAGAAAGGCGAAAGGTTTCTGTGAAAGATTTAGGCCCTGGCGATATGCAAGGATTTCTTTATCAACGATGCCGTACTAAAAATAGCAGTAATTTCAGTTGGAAGCGAAGATGGTTTATTCTCACCGAAAACACATTTTATGGTTATAAAAGACAAGATGTACGTATTTCATTTAACTCTATTTAACAATAACCGATATCTGTATTGATTTTTGATTTAAATTTCAGTCATCCAAGGCCGAGTGTCTAATATTTTTGAGCGGATTCACTGTATCGATCGCCGATGAAGTGAAATCAAAACCTTACGCATTCAGAGTGTATCATACAGGCACCGTTTTTTATTTTGCGTGTGACGATTCCGAATCAATGGAGTCCTGGGTCGAATATATTGGCCGAGCGACATTAACAAACAACGATTCTTGGGAACGAGCTAGTAAAAAACACAAAAACACGGATGAATCTAAACATTTTTCGGAAACGGATTATTCAGACGACGAGGCATCGGGCGACGGATCGAAACCTCGCAATGAAAAAACAAAATCTTCTGACAAACAAGAGAAAGAAAAGTCTCATAAATTCGGATCGTTAAAAAAATTTGCTACGAGAATGAATAAATCGGATTCGCACGAGAACGTTAGTCACACGTCGACCAGTCTCGATAGAAAATATTTGGGGTTTTTTACATCTAGGCATAAACACAAGGAGGAAAAAAAATTAAAAAGCAACGACGTCCCCGTTCCGACCGAACAGTATCGAAGTTATAGAAAAATTCCAAATTCAATAAGTGCGTCGTTACAAGCGGACGATATATTGCAGCCGCAAACGTCTAAAACTACAAACTCTTTCAAGGATGAGTTGAATGATAAAGTCTCACAAAATGTTGCAAAAATTAAAAAAATAGAATCAATCGAGATTGATTCAAGATTGATCGAGATTGACAGTCTTTCCGAGTTGACGTCAAAAGAAGCGAAAAAATCAAATCCAATGAATTACATACATGCTTCGAATCCAAATTTATTGGAATTCGATAGAAACGATTTTATTACTAAGCCGTTATTTTTTAAAAATAGAGAACAAAGACCAGATAATTTCATAGGATTCGTAACGTTAGAGCAGTTTATGTTAAATAAGCAGGAAGAGGAGAGAAGACAAGTCTATTCAAACAGAGTGCTTATGGGAGTCGAGCGAGACTTGCGTAAAGAAGAAAAAAAACAAAATTTAATTCAAGAGCACCCGATATGGGATGACAATTTGCAACGGCAGCTCGATAAAATTGTACCGGACGTTATCTACGGCGAGATTCCAACGTTTATGGATAAAAATGTAACTCCGGCCAAAGTAGAAAAAATTCAAAATCGTTCATTACCGAGAACACCCGACGATCGGGACTCGAAAACTGCCGATCTAACGTCGGACGATCACAAAAAAAATCAAGCCGACTCGACAAAACCCGACAAACGATCGTATCGATTGAATTTAAAAAAGAAAAACGACGGATACGAGACAATCAAATACGACGAAATGAAAGACTTTGCAAAAAAGTGTGAAAACATGAAAGCCAACGTCGATTCAAAAGAATTCATATTGTACGCCCAAAGCTTAAAACATAAAAATGAACCCACGAAAGTTGACAATTTAAATCAAGACGTGAAAAAGGAGTTTGGTTACGAAATTATTTACGAAGACAATAAATCTTCAAACAGTGCCTTAACGAACGAATCTAAATATGCGACGAAAGCCTCGACAAACGTTCAGAAAGATTTGGGCTACGAAACTATTTACGGCGATAACGGACAGGAACCGGAGGCGGGGAGGAGTCCGTTAAGCTCCAGCAGTTCAAACACGACCGTTAACGATGTTAAAATTACGCCGCGGAAGTCGGCAACGGACTCGCGAAAGCCGGTCCCTCCGCCAAAGACCAAGTCGAAAAATTCAATCAGTCGTCAAAGCTCGTTAACGTCCGTGGGAGATAGAAAGTCGTCGGGTATCGATACCCGTCCTGTGTTCAAACAAGGCGACAGTCCAGAAAAATTTTGGCTGGACTCGTTGCGACGACACGACAAAGTTTATTCGACGAAAACAAACGACAATCCAACACTGAAATCGGATAAATTTTATACTAAATACAGCGAATCGTATATGAAGAGCAGCGAGGCTACGATTGTTAAATCGGAGAAGTTGCAAAATAAAACGTTGCCCAACAGCGAGCAGGCGGTAAAGTCGGCCGAACACAAACCGCTCAAGAGTGCAACGCAATATACTCCAATGTCGTTACCTTTAATGTCCCCTAACAAAGCACTGAAAACTTCGCCAAAATTTGAACTTTCCTTAGACTCCAGGTAAATAAATCTTTATCGATTTCAATCAATCATCTATAGATATTTAATTAATTTTATTTTGTTTTAATAAAACAAGTTAAATTTGTGTCCAATAATGGGATATGTACTGTCTTCTTACGTTTGAATAGGGATACTCCTCCAGTGGTGTCCGGCATATCTCGTTTCCGTCAAATGTTTCAGCATGGTAATAGCTCTTCAAAAACTACTGTTAACTCTTCTCCTGTACACTCTACACCTAAAGAAAAAACTCTTCTCGGGTCACCTCGCCTTCACAGAGCAATCTTTCGTAAGCACCAAAATTCTTCCGCCGCCGACGAATGGTCCAAAGATTTTAGTTATTCCAAGGTTATATTATTTTTTATTTATTATTTCGTTTATATTTCAAATATTATTTGCGGACGTTAACGCTTTTTTTTAAATTGCGTTCTTTTTTTTATTATTTTTTTTTGTTTATTTTTTCACAGATTTCCCCTCCAGCCACACAATCCAATCAAAACTCTGACTCATTTGCATACTCAATCTCTTCGAATGAACCTGTTGTAGTTTCATCTAGTTACGAAGCCACAAATCTTAGCAATGCTAGCACACCAGACTATCCGCACTTAGAGTACCCGCCAGTATTTGAACCCGAAACATACTCCCTAGCGGATCCGGGTCCCAGTATATTAAGAAAAATGAATCACGATTCGGAAAAAAAATGACGCTTTTCCTATTACAACGTAGATTATGGCATTATATAGATAGAGAAATAATTTAAATGTATACGTTATTTATCATAAATTAGATTTTTAAAGACAATATATAGCTAAATAATATTATTGATTTAACAAATATTGGTTTGAGAGTGATCAGATCGCAGTTCGCTTTTGTGCCAATGTGAAATATTCTCCGACTATTGATATTAGCTATATAAAATTAATTATTATTGTTTCATCATATTTAACACTTCAATGTGCCTTTGGATTAATCTATAATTTATAACATACTTTGATGTTTCACTGTTTTTGAGGTTATTGACTTAAACTTAGACTGAAACTCTGTTATATAATAGCGTCTCGGTTTAAAGCCGATGCGAATCTATCACATAACAGCGGAGTCATCCCTTTGGATAGTGGATATTTTTTAAATATGTGATAAATATGGGAGACTTGTCTAATTCCACGATATTAAAAATTGTTTTATGTATTTTGATTAAAAAAAAAGAAAATGGATTTATATCATTTTTTTGATAAAATTTGATTAAGTCTCCTCTAAGTGTTATAATTGACAATATTTTTACAAAATGTTAACTATCGATATATATTATTAAAATTAATTGTTCCATATTATTATGCTCAAAGTTTTTAAAATATCGATATAGGCGTATGTGTAAATATAGATTTTTTTTAAATGCCGTTAGATATACGTAGTATTACTATCAAATGTTATATATAACTATTTTGCATGATTCCATTATTATTATTATAAATATATTAGAACAAAAATTCATTACTGTATTAATCAAAATCACTGTAGTTTAGCGTAATAACTAAGTAATTTCATTTTCTATATAGTGTACATCGCCCATACGTAAAATCTATATCTGATAAATATATATCCGATGACGAATGTATGTATTTTAATTGTTAAGTTATATTATATGAATTTGGTATTATGACAAAAATATTTTTTACACAGGGTAATATTTGCAATTCAAATTATACGAGACAAATTCACTGAGTGAACGATATTTTTTTGTTGTTTGTTTATATACTATTATCTTTTAAGAATTTATTATTAAGAAATTGTACATTTTCTAGAGATCCTGACCCGTAGTTTTAATCATTTCTGCGACATTCTATGAAACGTGACTGCGCCCAAATCTAAAAAGCTCACTAACGTGACTTAATCTTTTCGTAATGTAAAATTCTAAAACTTTTTATGGACGTATGAGCGGAATTATAAATTGGGTAAGTCCATATTCAGAATTACCGATCATGTTCTGCTAAATTTTTTTTCTCGTACACTATGGCTCGACATGTGCAACAATCATCTCATACACGCTTTAGATTTATCTTCTTTGATTGTTTTCAACTTTCGAGACGTTTAGATTGTGTCGCCGACTCTCGGACATCTTCCACCTTTACATTTATACTATGGCTAATCAATCCTCTACTCGCTGCTAAATCATCAGGCACCACTATGCTTCTGGCGTATGACGTCCACAAATATATTGAGATTTTTTTTTAAGTTTGCCGCATGTGCAAATAAGTTTTATCATCGTTTTTCCATTATTATCACACTCTAATATAATACTGAAAAATAATTTACAATTTCAGCAATAACCGTTTGACGATGGAGCCATTTCTACATTTCAATGCATAATTGTGCATAGCCTCAATATTTTTTTATAATAATAGTTTGTATACTAGCAATAGCGATATATATATTATATAATTTTTGCAAAGTATAGTTTGCAATAAATATTATGCTTTAGATAAAAAGCGAAAGATGCGGATTATAATCTAATATAAAAAAATGCCCAAAATTCCCTGACATATCGTAACTGATCTCAGAATTGATCAATTTACAATATTTTGTACATTTTGAAGAGATTTTTGTAATAATTTACACGTCGCTCTTTTAAAGAAACGATTTAATACCAGCCGATAGACGTAAATTATATTAAATAGTTGAAACACAGTACAAAAATTCAGTATATATATATTGAACATTGCGATTATACTCGTATATGAATTGTGTATTAATCGTTAGACTTTGTTCATCATTATTGTGATATTGCGTAGACAACCTGAATATTCTCTGAATTATTTAATATCCAATATCCGATGACTGCAAAAATACGCAAGAAATTATTTTTAGTGCAATTTTAAATATAATTATATTGTTCTGTATTATTATATTTCATCGCAAATTTCATGATAAATCTGTTTTTAAACACTAGTGATATTGGATCGGCTAACAAGTCCGTTTCGTACCAGTCAAAGTAACACGCTCAATGGTTTGGCTGTTTTGTTTTCTACTGACGAGTGAATTTTACATCCTCTGCAGAGTTGAAGAGATTAAAATGAGTGGAAATTTGAAATGCTAATATAATACGATGCTTAATCCCTAATCGATTAATGGTTATGCCTAAATCAAGGCCTTAAACCATTTTAAAAATAGTCTAAAAAATAGCCTCGAAAAGTGAAGGCTTTTGTCACCATCATCATCATAGGCGCAACAGCCCTATTGTAGAGCCCTGGCCTCGTCTAACGCCCTTCTCCGTTTTATCCGGTCTACCGCCACGTCGCTCCATCTTCCGGTAAGTTTCAATGGTGTAGTGTTCACAGTCCAACCACCACAGCCTTGGTCTTCCTTTTCTCTGGCCACACTAACGACAGCTGTGACGGGTATATTCTTGTACAGTCGGTACAGCTTCTCGTTGCTTCAAATACGGCATTCCCTGTCGTCGTATACGGTTCCAAATATTCGACTCAGAATTCTCCTCTCCAGGATATCCAATTGTCGCTCATCTTGTTTTGTTAAAACCCAACATTCAGATCCGTACGTTAAGATGAGCCTGATGAGAGTCATGTAGAGCTTGAGAGCAATATCGACCATAGATGCTGTTGAAGTCCTAAGTAGCACCGGTGTGCCAGCATGGGTCTTCTTCGTACTTCCAAATTGGTTTCATTGTTGCCGAAATTTGTGAATTCTTGGACGGCCTCGAAGCTGTACTCTTCGCTCTCCGGTATCCCTAATTCCGTACATATTGGCCCTCTTATTATTCGCCCCCATATATCATTAAGAGCCGCTCAAGATCTGGCCACAATGTCTATTTCATCCGCATAGGCAAAATCCTTTGCTATCTTTGACTTTCTATCATTTTTTATTAAACTATAAATCTCTTTTTTAAAAATTCCTTTGGTTTCGCATCAAAATATCCGGAAAGGGCTGATTCTACCTCGTTCATTGTTTTAAATTTTTCGTCTTTCAAAATGTGTTTCATCGACTGAAACAGATGATCAAAAGTTCTTAGATACTGTGAATAGTTCGATTTCCCGAGGTCGATTGTTTTTTGTAGCGTTAACTCAAGTCACATTGTGTTACAGAATTATTTTACAGTTCTTCACTAGATCTGCCCACTTTAATCCCACACTCAAACGATTTAGCTGATCAGAATAGCTCTCTGCCATGACTGTTTGGACTACCACACAGATGACAACATTTTTTTTTATGTACTCTGGCTTTCAGGGTTGCAACCACTTTTTGTGCAGGGATTAAACACTGTATTTTCTTTCTAACGTTTGAGTAGAGAACACATTTCTCATCTCACGATAAGTTGAGACGTTCCGTCTTACAGTTTTTTTACGTCAAATACACCCGTTTGCAAATCAAATGCATCCTTTTGCAAATCAAATGCATCCTTTTACAAATAATGCACCCTTTTACAAATCAAATACAACTTTTTCTAATTCAGTGTACTAAATACTTAAATTCGGGGTACTAAATAAAGTGGAACCCGTTTTTTACGTTTTTGAAGGAACTGATAAAAAAACGAAATTAGGGGGAAACTTAAATATTTAATTGTTTAACTTAATTTGTAAAAGGGTGCATTTGATTTGTAATAAGTTTTATTTGACGTAAAAAAACTGTGTCACAGTTGGACAAATCGTGCGGGACCCAAACGCCTTGTCTCTGAATTTATCCTACATATTTATTCGACATCTTTGAGTAGTAGATCAGGATATGTCGATCTTACTGGATAATTCGCCGATATTCATTGTTGGCTTTGCTTCGATTCTGGTTTTCAAAACCACTTCATTCACTTTTATTTCTCGTGGTTTTACTATCATCTTTTTCATGTGAAACTGCATCAGCATGCAAGTTGTTCTGATGTCACCCTTCTCCTATTATCGTTTAATCATTAATTCTAGGTAATTTTACGTCGTCGGACTTCAATTGTCGGAGTATTAGATATCATAAGCGCAATAAATTATTAGTATTTCAGGTTGTGTTATTGAAACGAGCAGATTTTTCAGCCGATCCAATATATCCAGTACTTGACATAAAAAATAAATAATCATCGTAATTAGTTCTAAATAATTTATATTTTATTTCGGCAATGAATTAATATTTTTTTTATACTAAGGTATTATATGCATATTAATTGTGATATTATAAATATTTTAACAAACGTATGTACTATATGTGCACATAAATATTTTTGTATGCGACACAATTTTTTTTTTGTTGTTTTATTTATATTCGAACATTTTATCGTAGCGATGACAATGCACAGCAATAACTGGAAATTTTTAACATTATAATTAAATATATATATATAGGATATCGATTGTAGTTTAAACCCCAATTACCGGTGTAGTGAAATTTTTAATATTTAAATTAATAAAATAAAGCTTTAAATACGTACTACACAAATCTTGGCATATTTTTATTGCGCTCAATCGCTCTTAATTGAACAGTTTTCGTGTTTTTTTATTCGTGTTAGTGATCATATTGCATACAAAATATTTCACGGAATTTAATTTCAATTTAAACGTATGCGGTGCGAACTCAATACTAATAAATGTAATTATAAAAACTAGGATTCAACTAGCTTGACTTATTTTGGAGGGATGTTTATAGGAAAATTTACCAAAAAAACGAGCGATTTCCGAGCGGATATTTTAAAAGATAATTTTCATCGTTAATAATATATCGCAACAAATGTATTGATTTTTAACCTCGTAAACATAGCACTTTGTGAATTGTATATTTTTATATTAAATACTATATGTATTATATAAATAAATAAACAAAATTATAAATTTCATGTGTTTATTTATTATTCATCTATACATTTTGTCACATTGATCCTTTGGCGAGAAGCCAATTAAAATAAATAATACCATGTTTCCCTGAAATACTCTAAGTATTATATAAATATTATTATCGTTTGATTAATGAATATTGAGTAAAAATGAATGTGTACAGTTTAATACTCCTGTCCTACCTATGATCATCTGAAATTTGAAGACAAATATAATTATTACTCGCTTCAGTACCGTAAGGCCACTGGTGGCCTGTGTACATATGACGCAAATACCACTGACTGATTTTAACGATTAATAAATAATAAATCAAAGTGGAGACAAAATTGTATTTTTGGTCTTATTTCCAGGGAAACACGGTATTTATTGTTTTATATAAGTAATTAAAGCAAACATTTAGATAAATATAGTCAACCCTGCTATAGAACGGCATATACGGCAATTAAGCAGGGAATAGGGCAACAACTTAAAATAGAACAAAGTCATTTAAAATATGTTAATAAAAAATTGTCTGATGAATTGATTTCGTTCAATTTACAAAATATTTACAATTTACGAAAGGGTTTCTATAGAGTGGTCGGTGCTATAGGAGGGTTGACTGTACATTTTTAAGAGTAAGAATTGGCTTTATGCTTTGGTAAAAACATAAAATTATCAGGAACGGGACCGAGCAGCATCTCGCTCAATTTAATCCAATCGGCGCAGTTAGTCGAAGCCATAAGCGTCTCCAAATCGTCTCTACCGATGTAAGACGGAGGACGTTCGTTGATCTTTTGGGGCGGCCTCTCCAGTAAGCCGACAGGAACGTACCGATGCAAAAACGAACACCATTCCAGTAAGAATCTCCTCGTATTTTCTACACCGCGTGAATCCGATCCCCAATGCTCCAATCCGTAATTCGTATATTTCTTCAATATATCGAAACGTTCAGAGCTACTGATGTCCCATAGTTTCTTCTCTTTGATTTCGGTGAACAGCCACGGTTTAATTAAGCCACCGCGGCATATCATGACGCCGGATATGTGCGGTGCCCTCTCGCGCGATTTCACATAATCTTCGTACGATAATATATCACCGTTCCCGAAGACGGGATTGGGAGCAACGACTTTAGCGCATTGGTCGATGTATTCCCAATTTGAAAATTTGGTGTATCTCTGTTCGCGCGAACGTCCGTGGACCGTAAGCATTGCAGCGCCCCACTCGAAGAATTTCGGAGCCAATTGATGCGCAATCCTCACTTCTTGGTGAATGCCTGTGCGTGTTTTAATTGTGAACGGTACTGGTAGTATCTCGGAGGCGCATCTCACTGACGTTTCCAGAATGTTTGTTCTTATCAGCATGCCGCATCCGCCGCCTTTTTGATATACGAGATCAATTGGACAGCCTAAATTTAAATCTACAAAATCGACGTTTATTTCTTTTTCGTTTTTGATCATGTCCGACACTTTGGCGATTGTGAACGGATTCGACGCACATATTTGAACTCCGAATAAGTCTTCGGAAGAGTGCCGTTTCACCAACGCCCACTCTTGCTTATTGCCTTTTAGAAGTGAATCGCACATGGTCATCTCGCCGCATGTTATATCGGCGCCAAATTCTTTACAAATCCGTCTAAACGGCAGATTTCCGAGAGTGGTGAGTGGTCCGAGATACAGTTTATCGCTCCAATTTATCTTGACTTTTTCGCAGTCGCGTGTTCTTATAACGTCTTCGTCGGTTACAACCCCTGAATTTACACCGGTTGCTTTTTCTGTCAAATCCTTATTCTTTTTATCTTTGGTATTTTGCACGAATTTTTCAATTTCTTTAAAATCATATTTTCGCTTTTGAAGTTTTAAGATTGAATCAAAGTTAATGTTGTTTGTTGTGGTATTTACCCACTTCTCCGCTTTTTCATTGTCTATTAAATTATATCCTTCCGTTGATATATGACTAGATCCAAAACGACATGATATTCCCCAAGGACATTCTCCGCGTATACTATGAACATAACATCCCGAATCGTTCACTGAAATATCTTTCGGCTTCGATCGCAGATAGACCAACGGATCGTGAATAAAACTGCAAGAATTGTACTTGCACGCATCTGGTGTTTTACCGGATTGCACGTTGACAATGCTAGGACAGGGCCGCGAATCGTTTGCTTCACGCACCGGCTTTGGCCTACCTTTATTCAATCCCCTATTTTTCTGTTTATCTTTTTTATTTGCATGGCCGATACCAGTCTTTTCATCATCCAACTTTCTTCGTTTTTGGAGTGCATCATCTCCATTTTCTGATTTATCATCCAACGTTTTTCGTTTTAGCTCACTTCCATTTTCTGTTTTATCATTTTCTGATTGAATATCATTCTTAATCTCATCGCTCTTCGGTAATGAGGGTATTTTATCCAACTTTTTTATGACGTATTCCTCCTTGATTGCACAATATCCGTCATTCATATTTAATATTTATTCGAAAACAGTATATTAAATATCATTCAATAGAATCCAGTGTCACAATTGCATCACAAAAAATCATAGTATTTAGATTTCACTATGCAATTCGTAACGAAAGTCTGAATTATATAAAACTCTCTCGATGACAAAGTTTATATTATAATCTAAACTTTGGATTATATTTAGATTAGATATAAAATTACGCACAATCAGATACACCGCAAGACATAACCTAACAAATTTCGCACGTTGCTGTCAAACAATGCTCAAAACAGCTCTTTTTTTGTCCATAGCTTAAAATATTGACATTTAATATTTATTTATATTTTAAATACAGAACATATTTAATAATAATGCCATATTATATTAAATATCATCACTCATATTCTAATTGATCAATAAGTAAAAAAAAATCAAAAGGGAAAATAGGGTACTGTATATAATGAATAAAAATGATTTATTATAAATACGAAATATTTTTTAATTTATTTAAAATTTGGTCCAGAGTACATCAGTCTTAAAATGTTGCATTAATTAGCATCTTTTTTTGGTTTAATATTAAAACCTCCACCCAAGAATCGTCTTGTCTTATCCCCCGGACTATTTGCAGAATGTTTAGAAGGAACTCTCAACCGCATAGGAGCACTCTCGCAAAAACGATTATCATCATATTTTCTTTGAAGGGGTATTGTGCTGTTGCATTTAACAAATTTATTTCTGGCTGGTACACTTTGCTTACGATGCTCCAATTGATACTCCTTCATTCGCAATTCTAAAAATAAGATAAATTAAAAACAAATATTAAAAAAATATTAATAAACAAAGAATAATACACACCTGCAATAAGTATTTTGATTTTCTCGTTTTTTACCAACAATTTATTTTTTAATTTGATATGCTCTTCCTGTAATAATAAATTAAAATATTTTTACAATGAAGTTTTTTATAAATATACAAAAATTACCTTTAAACCGGGATCAGTTGAATTTAATAAATTATTTCTCTGCGTTTCACACAACGCTTGCATCTCTTTTAACTTTTGTGATTTATCCAAAGATTGCCTGAAGAATATTAATTGATAATTTCATTATAAAATACATTTAAATTAATATTACACTCATACTTTTGTAAAATGTGCACTTGTTCTATAAGCTCAAGCGTAGATGGATCAGTATCCTCCAATTTCCTCCAGCGATGTATATTCTGTGGAGTTTTCATGAGTTCTTCTAAGGCTCTAGTGCGCAATCGTTCTTGATTAAGCTCCCTTTCTAGATGAAACACCTTAAAAACATCAAAGTTTATAATTAAAATAATATACATAATTATTAACACATACTTCTTGTCGAAGATCTGTCATGTTATCAATTCCTTTAGTGAGCAAAGATTTTTCATGACGCAATGTTTTTATTTCAAGCTTCAGAAGCCTGATGTCATCGACACGCTGTTGATACTGTTGATCACCTTTTAATCATCATCATTAATTACAAATTCTATATTAATTCATATTAATAAATATGCCTTACGCTCGTCTAAGCTTAGCTGAAGATATTTAATTTTCTCGTCTTGTAATGCTAATGCATCATTCTTTTTTACCAGTTGATTGCCAATTACTTCGTTCTTGGCCAGAAGAGATGCCAGATTCCGATTCATTATTTAATAAAACTGTTTCTAATCTACACAAATTTATTAGTCCTATCTACTGCCTACAATAAATGATTACTCACAAATAAACATCTCGGTTTCTATGGAGATTAAAAAGCTATTGATTTTTGTTTTATTGATTTTCAAATGTATTTAAATGCCTAATATACTACCTTTTATTTAAATAACTCGTAATTACATTAGGGTTTTATTTTGGTTTATTATATCGAATGAAGGATTATAAATCCTAACAAATATTTATGATGGCAAGGGAAGGAATTTACGACTCCAAAAAGAGACTCACTTGTGTCTGTATCTTGTTCATGTTCGGCTAAGGAAAAAAGGCCAATGATGCATTGTAAATAATTCAGGATAATTGCAGGGATATACTGAAACTTAGCTGTTTTAAAAAAAATAAAAACAACAAGAATAACACAAAAAATATGTCCTAAAAATTAGAAGATGATATCAGTCGATATTAACCGATCCATTACGGCGGCTCTAAACCAAACGAGTCATTCGAAGGGGAGTCTATTCACAGTGTAAAATATACCCCGAGTAATTAAAGTTAATATATTGATGAAATCTCCGTCAATATCATACTTTTTTTAAAAAAAAAAGGATTATTCTAAGATTATGCTTCAAATTATAGTCGATATATTGTGAATTTTTTGACTAATCAATATGACGCGCACACCCGGCGATGTCCCGCCGCAGACTGAGGACATTCCGCCGCTATACTGAACCCCAAATTAACACCACACTTGTCACTAGTATACGTTTCACTCGCACTTGGCACATTGTACCGGATGAGAGCGGGAAATTATTGATAATATTTATTCTTACGACTTTTTTAGACAAATACAAAAAGTTTGTGACATGTAGGATTTTTATTAAAAGAGTTTTTTGAGAAAAATCAAAAACTTGGGATCCTAAATAGACTCCCATCCGCACGGCTAGGTTTATCACAAAAATGAACGCAGTTATTAATAAGTTTATATTAATAATATAAAAATTACTTAAAATTAAAGTTGTATTTGTTACCCCCTTACCGGATTTATTTTGTGTTCAAATGACCGATGATGTTTGTTTAACGCTGTTTCATTTAGCGCTCTGTTGTCTATGAACGCATCTATGGCGCTAAACGAGGCTTTATAGGAAACACGCTTTAAAAACCCGCACTATAGAAGACTAGGCCCCCTTACAACTTTTGGAATTAGGATTTTTTAATTGTATTTTGTAAATTGAACGAAATCTATACATTAAAAATGTTTCCTTTCACGTACAGTCAGCCCTCCTATAACGTTTCCTCTCAATCACTATTTTCTATGTCAACCAAAGAGTATTGACCTTTATTTTGCTGGGCATTGTATTATATATTTACGAAATATGTAATTTGACCTCGAAAATATTGGTATTTTGTAGAAAAAAGCAATTTAGAGGAATCGTTATAGGAGGGCTGACTGTATTTTAAATGAACTTGTTCTATTTTTTGTTGTCAACCAAAGGTTATTGACCTTTATATCACGCTGTAATATATTAGATATTTACAAAATATGTCCTTGTAATTTGACCCTGAATATTTAGCGCTATGTAGACAACGGCAATCCATTAGAAAACGCTATAGGAGGGACTTTTGCACACGCCGCTCTATAGCAGGAAGCATTTATGAAGGTTACTGTATTTTTTTAACCTTTCCAATTCGTTAAAGCGATTTGGAAAATTAAGCTGTCATTGAGACATTAACCTCTTCCTTCCTATCCATCAGATCTTGAAAAATCTTTTGAAGATAAAAAATATAACGCATTTTTTAAACGAACTCTGTATTAATATTTTCTTGAAATGAGATAAAAATATCATAATTAGATCTTGAAATAATTTTATTATTCAAAACAATTAATTTACAATTAGATATATAGTATTATTTTTATATAATTTAATTATTTAAAAATATATTGTCATTCTAAACATATAATATAATTATAATTATTTTTAATCCAAATTCTTGTGCAATATTTTTTTTGGTCAGCCCTAATTTAATTAGCGCAAATTTACAATAATTATCACAGGAATATGATGAGATAAGCTACTATGTATATAATCTTAAAATTACAACTAACAAGTATACATATATTTACAGGAATTAATAAATAATCACTTATGTAATAAATACAATCATTTTAATATTATTTAAGCAATTCTTTTGAAGCAAACGATGGCCGTTTGATCGTCCGTGGCAGCTAAGAAGGGAGCATCGCCTGTTGCGGATATAAATTTATTTAATTGGAATTCCAGCAGTGTGTCGTATCCTAACACATCTCTTCCGAGTTGCTGAAAAAATAATTATGTATTTAATAATGAATTGTATTTAAATTTAAAAAAATAATATTAATTAAGTATTATACCTGTGTCAGAGGACTTGTGTTTGTTGTAAAAATACCCATGAATCCCTTTTTCTTTGAGATTCCGACGAGTTCTTCCTCCATGAATTTGATTACAGCAATATTTTCTTGTGGTGTGAGATTTTCGTAAGTGGCCATCATGAACGAATGCACCACTTGTCCAACTTCAGTCGGTAAATGTTGATCTCTGCAATAAAATAACATTATTAATATATTTATTATAATCTATTTAATTATAAAATGACATTACCTCATCGGTCCTTCGAGATGTTCGAGAAATTCGAATATGATTTTTAATCCGCTGTCGATATCAACATCAGGTTCGTCTCTGACATCGAAATTAAACGCCAATCCTATCGTCTTTCCATCTTCCTGTTTCACAATAAAGCTTAGATTCTTTTTAATCAATTCATCCCACGTCTTATTCAGAATGTCAGCATAGTCGTCCTCTTTGATTTGCGACTTCACCAACTGTTCAAGCTCTGCTTTTTCATAGAAACTAGTAATTAACATCCTGAAAACATCAAAAAAATATTTATATCTCATATATCAATGCATATTATATTTAAATATATTTTACCTCAGACAATCGTTTTTATGATTATTATGCAATGGTTCATATGTGTATTTTGTCAATTGTTTCTTTGGCAATGAATTGTTACTGTCTTCCGAATCTAGACATATCAAATCTAATATTTCACCTAAATTGCTCGCCATTATAAAATCAGTGATACCTAAAAATGCAATAAAATTAATATTCAATACTCTATAAATAAATATATAAAAAAATATATTTACCAATATTATATCCTTGTTGTTTCAATTGAGATATGGTGAATATGGAATTCAACGAGTTTCCACCGAGATTATAATAATTTGATTTTACAGACAACGTGTTGCGAGTCGATCTTCCTATGACTGAACCAACAGTTTTGAAAAGCACTTCAGCAGCCATCATTTTGGATGTAGGAATGCCAGAATAATCAATGTCAAGAATAATAGCATTGTCATCATCTGAAATATACGACAATTGATTTATTATTCTATATATTTTCGCGTATATGATTATTTTTATTTACCGTTGTTGTTCGTGCTTTCGTATGTTTTCAATAGTGCTTGTCTATCTACTTTTCCGTTCACTAAGAGCGGAATATTGTCTAAAAATACTACCTAAAATATTGTAAATATTTATATTAATATGTTAATATGTTGATGTGTTGATTATTTTTATGATTTACTTGAGGAATCATATAAGCGGCTAATTTATCTTGTAACATGCCCTCGACTTGTAGTCCTGTTATTTTACTATTTGGTACAGATGTGACGAATGCTAGTAGAGCTTGATCCATTTCTCCAGGTTTATAGCAAAGTACTACACCTAAAATTATATTTATATTATAACTAAACATCGAGCGAATCAAAAATGGTCAGATTATTTATTTTGCTACTATTTTGTTTATGAAATATAAAGATTATTACGTCTAAATATTTTTTTAAATTTTATTAAGATGTTTATCTTAATAACACATTTGAAATTCGTTGAGACGTGTGTCAAATGTAATTTTTTTTAGCAATAAATGATAAAAATAAAATTCTCGATTGGTATTCGTGGCTGTATGTATCCACGCTAATTTTTTTTAATACGAAAAACTGAGAAAATATATAAATATTTGAGCTCGATGTGCTTCGTGAAAATCGTAAATATTTAAATATATTTTTTAAGTAAATCATATTTTATCTGCTCATAGTTTCGAGGAGTTTTCTAGCTGCGCTGATACTATTGGCGCCCTAAGTTTTTGATTTTTCTCGAATAATTCTTTTATTATAAGTCCTACATATCACAAACTTTTAGTATTTGTCTAGAAAAATCTTAAGAATAAATATTATTAATAATCATTGACCTTTATTGTCCGTAATTGCGAAAAAAATAACAAATCATATTCACTTCTGTTGCCACGGGCGCGATGATTTTTTTTGGCTCGCATCCGGTACGATATGTGTAAAATATATACTAGTGACGATACGTGCCGCGACAATTTGGCGGCCGATCTACCAGCGGCGTGTCCTCAGTCTGCGGCAGGACATCGCCGAGTGCACTCTCATATGCGTCATATTGTTGATTAATTAAAAAATTGAAAATATTGACCAAATAATGAAGCATATTATGAATAACTATTTTTATTCTTAGATAGATAAGATATTGATGAAGAATTCATCAATATCTTTCAATTAAATAGTTTCCAGTTTCATATAATATCAAAAGAAGGTCATATTTATTGAATGAATGAAGAAAAACTGTTTATATTGGACGATAAATTACAACTTTTGATCAGTTGAGATCTAGGAAATAAAATATAATCCCTATGCGTTAGTTAAAAACCCAAGTGCTCAGAGAAAACCGATGAGAAAAATCATTTTAATTATGTATACCAAACTGTGAAGCATTAACCGTTTGAGATGTTATGGGAATCTAAGAGATCTAAGGGTTTTTGACCACTAAAGATTGCCAATGATTTGACGAATATCATTAAATACAAATCATTAATCTCAGATGATTTAAAACGCTCGACATGAAATTTCAGTGTTCCAAAAAAATTAAAATGATATATTATGTTTGAGTAAAATTGAGAGTATTGTAGATTATTATCTTATTCAAATAATAGATCTCTGAAAATAAATATATTTAAAATAAATTATCTCACATTGCTAGGAAATAGTTCCAATTTAAATTCCATTTAAAACTTATGGAAGAAAAAGAAGATTAAATATATAAAACATCCAAATAAGACAAAGAAAACGTCGTGTTTAAAATTAATTACATTCAATGTTTTTTTTCAATCTAAACTATACATATCCGATTTATCCGATGTTAATCATAATGTGACGGTGTAATAAAATAATTGATGCTTACAGAGCGTTAAACACATCATAATAAATACATATTTTGCATTATTTTACTATGGGGATATCAGAGTAAGAATAAAATAATTTTATACTTTCACTAAATGAAAGTTTAACATCTATAGATAACAGAAAAAAATAATTGGATTTAATAACAGATTATTTTAAAGAACTAAAGAGACTCAATGTCAGCCATTTTATTAGTGTACTATTCTATTATATTATTAAAAAATGTTTACCTTTATCTATCCCATCTATAGCTATCACAGATTTTTCTACTTCCGATAAATCGACTCGATGTCCACGAATTTTTATTTGAGAATCGGTCCTTCCTTCATACACTATCGTTTCCTTTTCGATCTTTGCAAAATCACCTGTGCGATATATTCTCGAATACGCTAAAATTATAAATCGATTAATATGCTTATAAAATTATATTTCAATTTTATTAATTTAATTACCAATATTTTGTGCCAATGGATTCGGAATGAAACGATCCGGATCTCTTCCGTTGACATAACCAGCTGCCAAATTGCATCCGCTGACCCAAAGCTCTCCAGTGTTACCTCTTGCCACAGGTTGAAAATTTTCATCGAGTAAATATATAATAGTATTATCGACAGGATTACCTAATCAATTATTTATGATTAAACAATGCAAATTATGCGAAAAATTTCAATTAAATATAAACTTACCAATCGGCACTTTGCTCAAATCTTTCAACGATGCCTTATTTTTCATTGTAAAGTATGTAACATCACCCATGACTTCAGTGCTGCCATAAAAATTGCATAGTACATGATTTTGACACGATGAAAAATAATTAAAGAAGTCTTCGGCGAGGGAGACGCTCAACGGTTCGCCGGAACTGATCCAAAGACGCAGTGAAGTCAATGATTTTTCTTCTTTGTTCAATGATAAATACAGCAGAATCGATCTTAAGAGCGATGGGACAAGAACTAAACGCTCAATCTACAATAAATATATATTGAAATAATTATTTATAGCAAAAACTTGAGATGAGCTCATATTATTTACTTGATAAGCATTCAATTCATCGACGAGTCGCTGTGGATCTCTTGTGATACTCTTCGATATTACCAGTATCGTCAATCCGTTCAGCAACGGACCCCAGATTTCACAAACAGAATCGACAAACGTCAATGCAGTTTTGAAAATGCAAACTTTTTCCGTTTGCGAATATGGAAACTCATCGAATTGCCATTGCAGTCTGTTCAATATGATATCATGTGGTAAACGCACACCTATTAAATAAATCATTTTAAATTAATAATTCATGTTATAAAATTAATTATGTGTTAACCTTTAGGTATTCCGGTACTCCCAGATGTGTAAAGTACTATCGCAAGATTCTCAGTTGTCTGCGAAAGGCTGTGGATTTCTGGAATATTATCTGATGAATTGTTGATCGATTCGTTTTCCAATGTTGCATACGATATTGCGAGAGTGTCGTCGAAATATTCAATTTTAGCTAATTATAATAAAATACATAATCATTATATTCGTAATATTTAGTTTTAAATCAAATATAAATTAAAATAATTACATGTCTCATCGTAGACGATGATTGCCGGCTTTGATTCGTTCAATATGTGCTTAATTCTTTGTTCTGGAAAAGTTGGATCCAGCGGTAAATAAGCTCCACCGCATTTCCAAATCGCCAACAATGTTATCAACAGACTGAAATATTTATGAATTAATTTAAAAAATTATAATTGTTGATTGAATAATGTATAAATTACCTGTCACTCGGTTGCATGGATACAGCGATAATAAAATCGCCGTCATTGTTCACCGGTATTTGATTGTCGTTTATCTTCTTCAGCATGGACCTCGCCATTTTGTTCGAGGCATCGTTGAGTTGTCCATAAGTCATCGCCACAGTATTTCCATTTTCTATTTAATTTATATATAATTTTAATCGCTAGAAATTTAATGTAATCCGAATGATTTTTAATGTTTATAGGTCTTTAACATAAGACACGATATTCCTGATTTCGTATACAAAAACTAATAAATAATATGGCTCGCTCTATTACTCTCAGTATCACCTGTAGAACATTAATCGTCTGAGGCCATGGAATCAGTGTCATATGCAACAGCAGGATACATCTATTGAAAACCTGACAGCTGAGGTGATTTCTTTTAAGACGTTTAATTTCGATGAGTTATCGTAGAAATTTCTATACCAATTCTTGGTCGACATTTAAAACTGTTTATTCACTTGTTAAACATTAGATGTTTTTATCATTAACATCTAAATATAATTTATATATCTTATTCCTAATAACATTAATGGATATAAAAAAAACTGCAGTTTTTAGGCCTTAACGATTGTTTAACGCACAATTTGCAACTAATAATCAATTATCTAACTATTATTCATTTTTTTTCATATTCTGGAGTAAGAAGAAATACCAGGGGGCATTCTACAAATACGATGGCTGAAGCTCAAAAAACTGCTGGTTTTTTGTCCAAAATCTATCCACATTTTTCACGTTTTTCACAAGCAAAAATCGCGGAGCACATCATAATAAGTAAACTTTTTCGAACCCCAACAATAAGGTAAGCATCCAATATGGCTACTAATGTCAAGATATGTCAGGGGACATATTAACGGTGGATAAATTCAATTGTTTATGTTTTTTAACGTACAAGATTCTCAATTTAAATGCATCTCTGGTTCGTTTTATAAAATTTTATGTGTAGATCGGTATTTTAAAATTTTTGATTGAGAACTGCTGATTTAGTGTCTGCGATTCCCAAAATCTTTTAAAATACATGTCTTTTTAATTGAAATTCAAAGTGATTTCACTGAAGTTTTTTTAGATACTATTTATTCACATATTCCATAAAAGGTTTAACAAAAAAATATGAGGTTTATCTAATTTCGTAAGCTTTTTTAAAAATAATATTTAAAAAATGACAAACTCATAGCCCGTGTTATATGTTGGCTTTATACTGAGATGTGTTGGTTTTCTCACTCCAGGGATCTTAAACAATTCTAGGATTTGAATGAAGAAATATTCGAGTTCTCAATAATTAAAACTCAAGATAAAAACCTGTTTTTTTTACACAGTATAGTTACAATATTTATCCTATATAGTCGATATAACAAAATATTTGAATAATTTAATTTAAAACTCAGGAAAAGATCATCATTAATATGTATCCAAGTGCATATAAATGTGGGCTATTTTTATCGAAAAATCAGTTGAAAAATTATGTTTTAACTCACTTTTTCGACACGCAAAATCACATAAAAAATGCGCAAAAATCTTTTAAGCTTTAGAAATTGATATTGATACAAACTTTTCAGATTTTAAATTAATGGAGAACAAGTTTTCTTTACTCTCTTTGATTTATTGTTATCAGTGCCTAATTAAATACCAACAGAGGTAATTGTGATACATTTGATTTAGATTTATGGGCAAAATTCAGTGCAGTTGCCGTACCTGAATTTTAAAAATATTTACCTAAAATATTTTCATTTGTAAAGGGAAATAAGTCTCCTGTCAGATTCAGAATTATTGAAATTTACTCTGGATCAGTTTTAAAAATAATTACTGCGAACAAGATTTATCTCGAAGTATGAAAGATAGTGAATTTGTAGGACGAAAACTTTTTTCATACTGTACTTTTTTAAATAAACCTATGTTTGATATTAAAAATAAGAATTTATTGTTTGTTTGGCCTATATTAGCCATTAAGTTTGACACTCTTGATCTATAGCTCGTTATTTCAGCAACGCAAGGAGGTAATAATGTTCCATCAAGAGATGAAAAAATATATTACATGAAAATCATGTTTCTACACGTTTTTAGAAAACGTAAAAACTCTACGTTTTGTATGAACTTGCGTGATTATCATTTACACGATTTTCCGTGGCACAAATCTACCGCGTAAATCAAGGGATAAGGAAAATTAAATTTGTCCACTGTCGATGAATAAAACGAATTTCAACATAAATTTCGTACATCATATAAATTATTTCTTAATTTAATAAGTATTTTCATGAATATTAGGTTGTGATCTGCCTTTAGAATTACCACAGATGAAAAACTATAATGTAGTTAGTACAAAATTATTTAGTATTACCTTTATAAAGGATTGCTTGATTTTCATAAGAATTCGTCTCCCGCAAACGGTCCTCGAATATTTGATGCAATTTTCTTTTTTCCAGGTTCTTCTTGATCCCTTTGATTATTGAGAGTTCTGGTATTGAACCCATTATGAATTAGTTTGTATCTGAAACATTAATATATTTTTTAAGTTAATACACAAATTAAGATCTCGATTGCGAAATTTTTAATTCGCTGAATTGATCGATAGTACATATTGTTTAGCCATTACGTTTTGCTCATTGCGTTATTATCTTAATTTCAACACAGTAATCTAATGTTACATAATTGAAATGTCCGACGAAATCGACAATATGCATTTTTTTCTAAATCGTATCGCGTGCTGGGAACCAAATTTGCACAACAGTGTTCGTAATTAAAATATATATGTATTCATTTTGCATTGTTCAGATCAAGTAAAAAGAAATTGTTGATAAGTATTTTGCCAGTCAAATGAACGACCTTAAGTTTCGCGATCTTATATCCGGCGCGAGATTCAAGGATTTCCCTTATTCGTTTCTTTAATTTTTTTATATTCATTCACAAGAAAAGTATTTCAAAATGTTGTCATTGATAAAACAGTTCAACGGCAGTTTATTTATTTGGCTAAAATGAAAGTTGAATGCCTCGATGGTATAATTGAGACATACACGCAAAGGAAAATTATCTCGTCGATATTCTGAACACCGGAAGTATTTATATTATATTTTAATAAAATGTTGTTCACTTCCAGAGTCGTACGTTTGTTATTCTAGGAATGTTGCTCTCCATAAAAATCATATTTGAAAGTTGCGTTTACAGGATATAGCAACACTGAATAAATAATTTATGAGATTTATCTCAGGATAATCAGATAAATATAATGACCCTGATCGATTGGGCGTGTTTTATTATTATATTTGGCGGGAAAAAATGACCCAATTGCATGGTCATCGTGCCGAAGTGTTAAACGAGTCCGCAGCGAATCAACGACCTCAAGTTGGTGCCATTGAAACTGGAGCGGTGCAATTTTACAAAATAAGACAAATACACGCTTTCAATGCCAAAAATTTACATAAAATCGACTAAATTTAAATACAGAAGGGATCCAATAATATATTCAATTATTTTTAAATCACTTCTAAGAATACAAAACGAATTGATTCATTGGTAATCCAATCATATAGAGTCGACTTGCACAATAAACGATGGTTTCAAAATGCATAATGGACAAGAATTGCAATTAAGTTTTGAAATGGACATTCGTTCAGATTTATAACTGAAATGACCCAGTATGTTGCGCTTAATGTGCATATTTTACAACATTTTCATAGATAATTACGCGAATAAAATATAAAAGTGAATGCATTTAAATAAAAATCAATGAAGGATACTATGCTATTATTTTCCTCATCGTAAGGAATATTTTTGGCCACTAATTTTTACCAGGAATTCAAATTATTCAAATCTCTTCTATGAATCAATGTCTTTTTAATAAAAAAATTTACCATTAAATAATAATTCAATTATTTAAAAACTACGTCTTATAGACTATGTTGAATTTTAGTATTACTTATCATTAAACTTAAATAATTAATTATTATTAATAATAAAGAAAATACAATTTGACGAAGTAATTTTTCGTAAAATTTTAATTTTAGTACTATTCATATATTAATATTTAAGCTTCAAACTTATGAAAAAAACTGTTTTATTTTAAAACGGTTGTTATAAAAAATAAGCTTATATTATTAATAATATTTGGTAATATATAGATAATTAAATTACTATTTATTAGAAAAAAAATAATTTAAACAATTATTTGCCAAATTAGAGTTTAAGATTTTAAATTTAAATACTATTCATTACCTTAAATTTTAACTTTTCGTGTGTTGTACAAATAAAAATTATACAAATTATTATATTGTTATAATTTTTAATCAAAATGATGAATTATGTAAAAAGTTCCAAATTATGGTTCTACTTTTTTTAGTTTAAATATTATTTATATTTTTAATGGTTTTATGGCTCATTTTTTGAGATACAGCAAGATTGCATTTCACCATCGATATGTTTTAATATAATTAAAAAATAAAATAAACATTATTTAAATATTAATTATTCAAAAAATGTATTGTTTTTCATTTTAATATAATACTATTCACATATATCTTCAAAATTATGAAAGAATAACCATTCTCCTTTAAGTAATAATTAAAAATATGCCTGTGTTAATAATAATAGGGAATGGTGTATGAATAATTATATTACTCTTCATTTGACAAAATATGTAAACAATTATTTGTAAAATTGTGGCATATTATTTTGTTCATTATTTTTAATTCATTGCTCAAATATTTAAATTTAATTCAAATAAAAATTAAGCTTTTGATAATAAAAAGTAGTATTGATATAACATTGTGTAAAAAATGATGTCGACTTAAAAAACATATACATCTAACGACATTTAAATATCAACAAAAAATATTTCTTTTATATATAATGCTAATTTGTTTATAATACGTACTATTATCACACAGATTTAAATATCAATAATAATATGACTAAACAACTTCCCCATATTTCAGTCTAAGGTCAACTGGTACATACATATGTACGTATATTTTAGTGCGTCTGTGGACGTATATTTTGATTTAAAAATATTATTTTCTACGAATATCAATAAATGCCGAATTCTTAACGAAGTTTTCCTCGAACGTTTCGAATTTTCCCGCGACGATTCCTGGAACGAACGCGTGACGACATTCGCTTAATATTAACCGAATGCGGTTTAATGGCAAACCGGCAATTTGCACAAATTACCAACGGTTTCCTTGTCGGAATATAATTGTGCAGAGGACATTGTGCAAGTTCAAACGCTTTGGGAAATTGCACGGAACGGAACAGTCGCCGTTGCCCAACCGTTCGGGTCTAGAGATAAAATGTTGCTAAACAGCGTCGGTTTTTTTTTTAAACACTTTCAGTATCGAAACAACGACACCGCAAACGATGCCACAGACCAACTAGTCGCCGTCGAACCCAAATCGGTCCTAATTGAGAGGAAACAAGTGTGCGAAGTCAATGAACCAAATGTCCATCTCAATCTCGTTACGCGTTAAAAACAATAACATTGATCTGTGCGACTGAGAAATATTATGAAGAGTCGTTTCCGAGCAACGGTTTCATTCATGAGGCGATCGTCTGTAACGAGATCGAATGCTTTGTTGACTTTGAGGTCCGTATTCAAGTGCGCAGATTAATCAAGGTCCTGCAGATTAATGAATTTCGATTCTATAATTATTTATGATTAATTATAATTAACACTTTCGATCGCGTTATTCAGGTCGAATGCGTGCAGATCGAACTTGACCGTTAAAACGAGATTCATATTTTTCTTATACGATTTTGTAAGCGAAAGTGTGCAATGTAAATATTCGGGTCATATATATATATTTAAAAACAAATCTATGCAAAATAAACAAACTAAAATGTTGCTATAATAATGTATTTGTATGTATTTAGATACTAAAAACAAGTTTTGAATGAAATACTATGTCATTATTTATGCACATATGTTTATTTTTATTTGGCTATAATCGTTGGACCATAATATAATATTAATATTAATAATTATATAATAATTTTTAATTATTCACGATTTTTAGATCACTTTTTTAATTTTTTTTTCGTAACACGGAGGGCAACTAACCCGTTTTTCGATTGATTCTTAGCTATTTACACTCCGTCGATTGTTAACGTTCAACACTCGAAGAAGAACTGGTCAGCGTCGGACTGGACAGGTCCCGAAGCACTGAGTCCTGCACTTGGAGTGAGTGTTGGCTCTGCAGACCGCGAGCAATTTATAGATTTCGTAACAGTTTGTACGTGTGCTATCAAACAATCGCCTTCTCTTTGAGTCCGTTAATTTTAATGGCTGTTGATGATCAAATTTGTTTACAAATAATATTCGTGTACAATATGAAAAAACCAATATAACATACTCGAATGCATTATCTATAAATATTAATAATAAAAAAATGCATTTAATTAATATATGTTAATTGATCAATTAATTAATTTATTATAACGTAACTCGCATTGCGTTATTTTGAGTAATACTGACTCAATAGCGAATAGTTTCACATGAATATTTTTTAAATTATTATGAAAATATTTCCTGATTGAATTATTCATATGTTTTTTTTATGGGAAAACCTACTGATGAACAGTCTGTTAATTTCTCGTACGGACAAACAGATAAAAAAAAACTGGATCTGATAAAAATTTGGTTTAATTAACACATATGCATATTTTTTTCTGAAACGTGTTAATTAATCGAATTTTTTTCATGAAAAAATGATTTTTATGATTCTTATTTACTAGTAATCGTGAAAAATATATGTTCGTTCGTTTCATGCAGCGCATATGATATGAAAATATCCTTGTACATTTTTTTGGTAAACTTTTTCAACAATAATAATTCGATAACATGAATCATGCAATTAATTATTCAACATATTCACTTATAATAATTATAACCCTGATTGAATTAATTTCAGTGATATTTCTCTGTGGCTAAAATAGTAAAAAAATCAGATAGTATACGAAAATGGACTATCAAGATCTATATTCCCGTGCAGATTAAATAATGATCAACGAAATATCTCTTAACTTAATAAAGCTTTCGAAAATGGCGAACATTTTCTAAATTTTTAGTCCACTCACTGACGTATCTTGACATTGTTAACCATATTTAATGCAGATTTTACTATCGGCTATCGCAATTATTTCGCATATTTTAGTTTTCTCAGCTATTTTTAATTTTTTTTGTTTATTCCATATGGAAAATGTAGGAAAAAATTTTGCCATCTGTGATTTCCTCCAATTTCTAAATATGAAAATATACAAAAGTTAATGTTTTCCAAATATCAGGGAAATACAGTAAGAATCGCTAAAGAATCTATTCTGAAGCCAAATCGAAATTGCGTTTCAGGAGATTTTTTAAAAAACTTAACAGGTGTTTGATGTATGTATGTATGTACCTTGTGGAAACTACTTTGAATGGAAGAAAATTATTATTTATTATTAATAAATAAATATGTTGTGCGAAAAACAATAATTCTGCATATTGTTTTAATAAATCTTATTCAAATTTTTAAAAATATTTAAATAATATATTTTCCTAACAAAATTTACCTTAAATTTTTGAGGAATGTCATAGTCATGCCAAATTTTCTTTAGAAAAATTTTACGACAATAGAAGCCTTGCTTTACTTCACTTTTAGGAAAAACTTCATTGTAACATTGTATTTTTTAAGTTGGCATATATTAGAAGCATACAATTCTACCTTGCAACCTCTAGCTAATATTTTTTTTATGAAATTAAATTATATTAAACTTTTCAATTAAGTATTATTGTAAAATTGCAATATTTCGAAGGCCAAAGATACTATAAATGTCTCATTTAATTGCGATGACGCTATTGAACTGTGAGTTCTTTATAAACTCTACTATTATTTATTTATTTATTAATTATTAGTAGTGTACGACAACTATTATACCAATAACTAAACTACAATCATAATAAATCATATATATTCTAAATCTGTTGCCAATTCCGAGAGAAGCTTTTCGATATTTATTATCATGAAAATAAGCTTAATTTGACATAAATTATTAATATTAATGAAAGTGATTCGAATTTTTTAATAAAAACGAACCAAATTATTAGTTGTTTTTACTAAATATTTTCTCTCAGGAATGAAAACTAAATAATTTAATTTGTATTGTCGCCAATCCACGAAATCCACGTATTAAAAAAACGATGCTCTAAAATCATAATTGTGTTCAACAAAGAAAGAATCTGGAATATGACTGAATCAACAGGAAAATGATATTTTGGTATCGTAAAAAAATAAGGATAATGTTCACTGTTTCTCCACTTCAGCTTTTATATATAAATCCGACTTAGTACAGGGAAACCGGTTCCAGGTAAATTTGTCTTTGGTCACCGGCTGTACAAGTTGTGGTCTTAAAAGACGATGCATCAATTTCCTTGATGAATTACGTAGTTCAATCATGGCGCAATTGTTTGAGCGGAACATTAATGTCATAAATCAATCACAACAAGCAGTGTGCTAGTGCAATCCATTTCTAAATCCTAGATATCTAAATCAGTCAAGATTTTGATGAAACTCAACAATCGGACGAAAGTGAATTTTAGCTAATTTAACGCACGATGATGTAACCATTCAGCGAAATTACACGCCGTTATTTTTTGTGCGATTTTGAAAGTTGTTTGCCTCAAAATTTTCGGACATAGGAAAAACTATTTTTTTTTTAGACGCAATTCCATGAAATGCATTGAATCTATTTACTTATATAATTGATATAATTTTTTGCGGCGCTCCATCGTCACCAAAGTGGATCTTGACCGCAAATTTTTAAATCCCAGTTGGTCAATGAAACGTTAAGGCCACTACCTTTTTTTATATATTTTTTTATAATCACACTGCCAATAATATATATTGTATGGTTCTTTTTTAAAATATACGTGAAGGTTTTGCTGCACTTTTGTGAATGTAAGATAGATTTTTATTTCGTATTTTTTTCCAATGTTATTTCAATTAATTGATTTATGAGAAAGTCGTGTATTTCTTAATACATACGAACATTGTGACATTGAATTTTATATTATAATCCGTTAAAAAGTCATAGAAATAAATTAAAAAAAAAAATATATATATAATAATAATCGACGTCAGTAAAATTCGCGAGTAATATAAAAAAATATATGATCATATTATTCATTTATTTCCTTTATATAACCAGATTATTTTTTCTATGCTTAATGCATATATTTTAAAATAATTTTTATAAAAAAATGTCACAAAAAACGTGATTAGTAATAAAAAAATACGTAGCCGAGAATAAATTCAATATAATGTAGTGTTCTATATGATAAAGAAAATAAAGTCAGAAAATTTATAAAAAGAAAAAATCTAGAATAATAAGAATAACTATAAGCTAATCCATTGATATTTAATATCATCTAAATCTCCAAAAAAACACAAAAATAAAATATAAATAAGAAAAATATATATGTGTTGTAGGAAAATCATCAATCATTTAACAACAACTTTTAAAAGATAGGTTAGCTAATGATTTTGGCTATAATTTCAATGTTTAAAAACATAAAAATATAAGTTTTATCAATAGTTAAGTAATTAGCAGAAATTATATTCCAAAATTAATGTTATGTATTTTTTTAATTTGTTTCTTCACAGAATATACTAAATAATTTGAGCTTAAATGCATTTAATTTGTTGATAAGTAAGATAAAAAAAAATCCGTACTTATAGCAATAATAAGGAATTTAAAAAACATGTCTAGAGGACCAAAAAGCCAATGTATAGTCTAAAAACCAAGGCTGTGGAGTCGTTAAAAAAAACACGACTCCGACTCCGATGTTTACCAACAACAGACTCCGACTCCGACTCCGACTCCACGACTCCGACTCCGACTCCACGACTCCGAATTCACAACTCCGAATCCGACTAAAAAAAGTTCAATTTTATCAGGTTGTTTTTCTACCTCTGCATATAACCAATTCTTTCATGTTATAGTCATAAAAATAAAACAAGATCAAACTTCTTTAATTATTTGCGTTTATCTTAAAACATTGATTCTATTAAATTCACATTCTGCCTGCAATTCACGCCTCGCAAGTTATTCTCAGCACAATACACTATTATAATAATTATTATAAAAAAAAAATGTATTTTAAATTTTAACGAAAAAGGAGTCGGAGTCGCTCGTTTTTCACGACTCCGACTCCGACTCCGACTCCGGCCCAAACACCGCGACTCCGCGACTCCGACTCCGACTCCACAGCCCTGCTAAAACCATAGTTTAGCTAATGTTAAAACAATTAATATACCAGCAATACGTTGGAATTTATTTATAAAAAAAATAATTTGATTTAGCAAAAATATTAAAAAAAATCATAGAGAAGTGTGCAATTTTTATAACTCGCGAAATTTAACGACGCTGACGATTTATCATAAAATCGATTAAACTATATGTTATACATGCCTAATCCATTTTTATTGATTAAGGCTCTTTCATTGGCATTCTAATAGAGTCTCTGTAATAAATGATTTGAAAAAAGGCGAAAATTTTTTCGTTTTTCTCAAAAAAAACATTATTTATTCACGATATAATTACAAGACAAAAAAATATTTAAATCAGAAATCTACAATATTATCCATTAAATATGTATTTATAATATTATATCAATGAATAAATAATGATCCTTGATACGTGTGCACTTTCACTATCATTCTATAGATTTTACTGATTAGATAGTGACTAGGTTAAAGTAATTCACACTGAATTATTTCCAGAACATCCCATCAAACATAACAAATAATTTGTGACAATTGGATTGATACAAAACCAGCAGAGTAATTAAGTGAATTTAATGTTTAATCATTTTAATAAAAAATATACATAACGTATAAAAGATATTAAAAAAATAGGTATTGCTTTTCCATCGTCGTAATATAATGATTTATTTTTCATATGTATGCGTTGGTGAAGGATACATACCTCCATCCCTAGGGATTAGAACGAGTTTTATTTAATTGGCAGCTGTTAAATAAACCAGGTGACCTTGCGATGCGTTGAACTGCAACTGCGAACAATCATGCAATATTGCGAATAATATATGTTTCAATAAAAATCATTGTGAATTAAATTTTGTTTAAAAATAAATCATTGTGCCGCTGCAAAAAATGAATAAATTTATAAACGTCATGTAATATAATTGTTAAAGAGATTAATCGATCCAATGTGCGAATACAAGCAATCAATCTTAATTTTAATTCAAACTATATAATATATTATCGTAATCATCTATTATTGTGTTAAGATTGTCAATATATTGAAATGAGAGAAAGATACAGGAAATCATATGACGGTAAAAAATATATTTGGCCTTCGCACATTATTTAATGACCTACTTTTTCATCACATAACAATTGCTAAAAAATATTCGACCTTAATTTTGATGATACATACGAAGGGATTAAACGCCCATGACATTGGCAACAAAATGCCGATTATAACAACAGGTATTCTAAATTACGCCATAACTTTAATTTAATCAGTACATTACATGGATGACATTCTCCGGAAATCAAGGTCTCAACAATTTTACGATCAACAGGTCGAGATCAAAATC
This sequence comes from Philopotamus ludificatus, assembly GCA_022495035.1. NCBI lineage: Eukaryota > Metazoa > Arthropoda > Insecta > Trichoptera > Philopotamidae > Philopotamus > Philopotamus ludificatus. The sequence goes on from JAGXCT010036968.1 coordinate 44,431, forward strand.
AAGTCACAGAACAACGATGGCATCAATCTGTCGGATAATAACTCAATTTCGGCGACTGACATTCACATATGATCCGATTAAGGACTAGAATGGACCAATTTAATTAAATCACTGGACAAAAACTATCCGTGGTATGCAATGGCAAGTTTACAATAACATTTTATTAATCAATTAATTTTTATTTAGCTTGATTAATTCTCCTGAGACAAAATTACCTGTGTTTAACCTTATCTCAATAAATAATTATTGCTACGATGACCTGATCCCATTTAAAACAAATCTTATATGGAAACGGTGTTATATATAATATTATTTCCATTGCTTTAACAATGGGTCCTCAAACTGTTTTTTTATTATACGGCCTGATTTGCGGCCTGATTTGTCCAATTACTGTCAATAAAAAGATAAATTAAGATGCCTCGAATAAGCCCGCAATCCCCATGATGCCTAATTATTTAATTCGCCATAGAACGATTGCGCACATCCTAAACATTTTCAAAACCAATTACGACTAATTTTAATTCAAATCAATTAGGTTCGTCCTCCTATGATGTAAAATCATATAATAAATAATCTAGTGCGACTAGCTTATTGTTTATATGTTAATCGAAAGGATTTTAAAAAAAAATATTTACATATATTATTATATTCAATAAACTCTTAAATTTAATTATTGCATTACTAAAACTTTATTTAATATAAAATAAACATATCTGTTATACGCTGAAACTCCATGTTTTAAATATAATATCTATACAGTCATCAATATATGTATAATTATAAATAATTAAAAAAAAACAAACGTTTCATAAATAAAAATATTTTGATTTTTTTAATTTCGTTTGCTGTTTCTGTAAAATGAATTATCCCAATTTTCTGGTCTGTTAGTACACATGTCCTTGCCGTATACTGACATTGGTGGCCATATTTGATGCTTACTTTTTTGTTGGTTTTCGAGTAAGTTTTACGTGTTTTAGTGTGTTTCTGTTTATTTCTGAAAAGAATAAAAAAATGTTAAATGAATTTTTGAATAATAATTACGCAACAAAAATATGACGGGTTCTTTTTAATGTTAATATTAAAATAATGGAAGTTATCAATTCATTCCGGAAATTACAATTTAAATAATCCACAATCGTTTAATTTATTAAATTTAAAAAAATATTTACACTGTCCTTATCAGGGTTTTAGTTCTACTATAATTTATTGTAATTTATGACTTCTAGGAGTCATATCTCGATTTTCAATTATATTATGACGTCAAATATATTTTTTTCAATGCCTAAATCCTTTTTTTTTATTATTGAAAAGGAATATGCTTGAAAATCATTGTATAACAGAGAGGTTCCCAAGGGGCTTCAAGTAGACCCTTAGTATATGGAACCCGATGAAAGTTTAAAAATGGTCTATGGTATTCCAAGGGTCTTTTTGGAGTCAATGATATTTTTTTTTGATTTAAAATTTTATTATTATTGATTTAAACAAGCATATATCTTATTTAGGCGACATATTTTCTTTTTTTAATAATATGCTAAATAAATTACGGAAGAAAAAACAGTTATTCTTGGATTCGAAATGGAATTGTTTATTTCGACTTTAAACGAAACTTTCAATAGTTTATCCAGTTTTCTGTTGTTTTAAAATATGTATAAGATTCATGTTTATGACAATCAACACTGATCACTTAACCTAGTCGTGCCGATGAAAACTATTTGGGACCCCAAATTTTTCTTGAACAACTCGTTTAATGTAAATCCTAAATGATACAAACGTTTTGTATTTGTCCAAAAAACTCTCAAAAATAAATACAAATAATTATAAATTTTATTGTCCATAATTGCGAAAAAAACAACAATATTCGTTTCTACTGGCACGGACGCGATGTTTTTCTCGCTCGCATCCAGTACGTTGTGAAAGTGCGAGTGAAATCGTATTGAAATAGTGACACTAAGGTGGCGTGTCCTCAGTCTGCGGCGGGACATCGTCGGGTATGCGTGTTATTTACGTGACATATTGATAAGTGAACAAATCCAAAATATCGACCAAATTATGAACCATATCATGAATAAATAATCCATTTTTAAGCTTTTTAAATCTAGATATTGCTGAAGAGTTTATCAATATTTTGATTTGAAATGCTTGGGGTCTATTTTTCATTATAAATAGACTAGATTCAAGCGACGCCTTGGGTCTCGAGGCGCTGTGATGGATCAGTTAAGAGAAGATATCAATCTCCGTTATAAAGATTTAAAAAGTTTAGATATCCCCATTCCTTTTGAGAGCGACACAACCAAAATAAATTATTTTTGCAGTAAAAGATGAAGATAAAATCATTAACATATGTTAATTGATAAATAATAATTATTTAAAAAGCCATTCACAAAAAAAAAACTAATTAATCCATATCACCAAACCAATATGTTTAACTTTTCCTAGTCCTGGCTCGATTCAAGCGTTGTTTGAACAAGTTAACAATTTATTAAGAAAAACTAGAAATCGATTAAATAATACAGAACGTAGTGATTTACGATTATTAATAACTAATTTTACATCTAATATAAAAAGTATTATGGAAAAGCATCTACCACAACCGTCCCATCATTTTTTTAAAATTATATATAACTTCACATAATTCAGAAGAATTTAAAAAAAAAATCAAACACAAGCGCCACTTTAATTAAAATCGAATTGTAAATATACAGATTTTAATCTGTACTTCTGAAATCCTATAAATAAAATTAGTACGAACATAATAAATGGAAAATATAAATCTAATAATCCACTATATTTTTATTTTATTTTCATATTCTAATTCAAAGATTTTTATGTGTAGTTATTAGTATTATGATTATGTTTTGTGTGCTATATATTGTAGAGTAAATTGTAAAGGGGTCATCATTTTCATTACTTTTAATAAAAAAAAATACAATTGCATTAAAACAATATTTTTTATTCAAAATGTCTTTAACTGCTGAATACGATTATCTAAAAAGTAAACCGATATATGTAATCATTTGTAATAATTATATTAATCTGTTCACAATATTCAATAAAAGACCTTCTGAGCTATTGCAGCATTGAAAAAATAATCTGTAGGTGTACGAATGACATTCATTAGATATGTGAGTGTGAAGTCATAATTAAATCAAGTAGGTCCTAAAAACTAGCCCAGTAATTGAATATACGTCCTTCGCCAAAATAAAGGTTACACTCTTAAAAGAGCACAAATATTAAATTTTAAAATCAAAGATATACATATTTCTCACCTATCTATCTTTAAAAAAATATCAACAGGGAAACTCGAAAAGAATTATAAGTATGTACTTTAATTTTTGATTTTATATAAATCTTATCGAAATGTGATTCAAATCTATGCATATTTTTTTTATAAACGCTAGATGATTAAAAAAATAAGTTTAAGTCTGAAAATGCTTCTAGAATCTCGATTAATTAATAAAATGGTATGCAAAACAGTATCAATTTTTTCAACAAATATTATCTCTAACGATTATTTCAAAAAATGTTTATATCATATATAAACATTTGCATTTTAAATTATATTAAAATCAATTATCCATGACTAAGTTTTCTACGATTTCCCAAATTCTACATTAACCAGCGCCATTCCACCGCAATTCCGACATCAGTTTGATTTGTTAATAGAATTTTCCGAGTAAAAAAATGATTTAAACCATTTATGCGTTTTAATTGTTTGCTTATTATTAATATCAGCGCCATTAAGATATGATGCAACAAGGTTAATGGCTTTATTCAGTCATCCGAAGAATTGATCAGATACACAATCCATTATTAATATTTCTTCGGCCGCCGATCCTTGGTACAGCAATCAATCCCTTCTCTTCGGATAAATACTGTAAAATTCTCGAGCTATCTGGGCGGATAGCAGACAAAGCAATGAGGTCTCTCGTTAATATTACAGCAATTATATTATGACTATGTGTATGTATGGAGATCAAGAATAATGCGAACACTGTTGCATCAGCCGTTACGCACAAATCTGCATGTCTAATTGTAGTAATTTGAATACCTTTGTGGGAAATTAATTAAATATCGACTAGAGATATTAATATTTGAATTATGATGAGTTAGTCCATAGATTAAAATGTACAGTTACGTAAAATGGTATTTATATAAAAGGAACATAGCCGTAATGGACAGGATTATATATGTATTTGGACCAAATCATGAAACTATTATTATCATCTACAATTTTATAATTTATTGAGTTAAAGCTTAAAACCATATTGCACTAGAATATAAATTAAATAATTCGTCTTATTGTATTTAGATAAATAAAAATGTCTCAGAAAAATAAATCATACTAAGAGATTGAAGATATATTTATTCGAAAGCTTTTGCTACTTTTGTTATGACAAAGAAATCAAACTGAAAAAAGCTACTCAGATAATTTTCAATATGTATAACAAGAACAATCCAAACTAAAGGACGATAAATTCCATGAATATTAAATGATTTTGGAAAAAAATTGTCGATAATTCGCGATAAAAGTGATGTCATTTTTTTGTTTCGTTACTTTGAAGTCAGATTATTACTGGCTATTAATTATTATAGATCTTTTATTTATTTAAAAATGTACATAATATGTATATGTAATATGAATGTACAACTTTTTTATAAAATACAATGAGGTATCTAATTTGTTTTGTAAAAGGTCCAATTTGATTTGTAAAACGTCCTATTTGATTTGTAAAACGTCCAATTTGATTTGCAAAACGTCCAATTTGATTTTTAAAACGTCTAATTTGATTTGTAAAACGTCTAATTTGAAGTATAGAACCTGTATACGTTTCTCAGATATATCATAAAGCGCTTTTTCTATCTTCAAAGCATTCCTTGAATGCAATTTTCAGTATAACGTTAAGCTGATTTAGATATTCTGTATTTATCTCTTAAACGTTGGCAGAATGCTATCGTTATTTTTTTTTCATCTTCGGGGAAAGAAAGACATCGCAGAAGGCCATTGCTCAGCGTATACGGAGGCTGAGGCATTATGAAAATGCTATATTTGGCAAACACCAACTTTCTATAAAAATCGCCGAACACACACCAGCACACGTGAAATCTTTTATTAATCATCCCATATGACTACAAATGTCAAGATACGCCAGAGAAAAGTGTAAGTGCACAACGACAAAAAATGTGACAATTGGAAGGTCGGTAGTTTTATTTTATCAAACCTTGTTGAACAAAAATTCTAATGACTTTTCCAATCTGTAGACCAGACATAGAAGGCTTTTTAGTAAACGTAATAAATTAATGTTTTTTTTATTTAGAAAATAATAATGTATTTTATTAAGCGATCCATCAAAATCATTATATTGATTTTTTTTTTAAACGGATTATTCTAAGAATAAAAATAGTTATTCATGATATGCTTCAATTAACTCGATTCGCGTTTTTATTTTTTTTCGCAATTGCGGACAATAAACGTCAGTGATTATTTATAATATGTATTCTTTAAATTTGTGGTATGTAGGATTGCGGTCCGGGGGACTCGAAAACGCGTCCTCGCGGGCCAACGTAGAAGTACGGGTGACGCGTTTTTCAGTCGTCGTTGGCGCTGATGTTAAACCAAAAGCATTTATATTTCATTGATACGCAGACCACACTTAAGTTTTGAACTATTATTTTTTTTACATAGATATAACCTTTCTGAACACAACAAAAAAATTATTGACGTAACTTAAATGGTATCAGAGTTACATCGATTTTACTGAAGTACTTAACTATTGCTTAAATTTTTTTCGCGAAATCGTGCGGCCCAACGCAAAGCTCGGCGCGGAACCCAGCTGACCGGAATGTGTTAAAATAATTATTAGAGAAAAAATTGGGGTTCTAAATAAATTCCATCGGCACGACTAGGCTGAGTGATCATTTATTTTAATGTCATCTACATTAATCTTATACATATTTTACAACAGATACAATGTAAAACATAAAATGCATTTTGTTCATTTTCTCTCATTCGCAATGAATGTTTGAAAGAAACGGCGCGGCGTACCTTTACGTTCCGGTTCACTTCAAGTGTAAGGCCATCTCGTTTATCCACATAAACATAAAACCGAAATAATTCTGAAGATAAAAAAAATACTGACTATGAAAAAGCTTTAACTTTTTGTACTCCGTAGTCCAGACGTATTAGCCCAAAAAAGCTTTTAGCTAACAAATTGAATCAAGTTTTTTTTTATTTAATTTAAAAGAGATATTGTCTTTTATTGATTCGAATATCAGATCAAACCATATAGTTGCTTCTTATTATTTTTTCCAATGAATATCTCTTGTAATAAATTTGTAAAAAAAAATATGATGAGAGTAACTAATAGTTTTTCTTAAAAGTGGCAAAGAATTAAATTTAATGAATTAATTATAAAAGCCTATTAAAATATTTCAGAATATGTGTATTTTGTTAAGTAAAATAATATAAAAAAACTAGCAGCATGGACAAACATATAATAGGTACATAGAATCATTCAAAAAAAATATCTGATTTTTTCAGGAGACTATTTATGTATTCATTATTTACAATTTTTGTGCATTTTTATTTTGTTTCAGCATTATTAAATACAGCATTTTTTGCTTTAGATAATATATATTTGTAAAAAAAATGTTGTCATTATAAAAAAAAACATTTTTTATGTGATTATTATAAAATTGCGTTTTACAATAATGTTGATTTGTTAAAAAAATGTATCTAATTAATTATATTTGGATTAAATAAAAAAACGTAAACCGGAGATTGCTCGATTGCATCGAATTAGAAATTAGTGTCGCTTCTGATGGCAATGATACCAATGGCTCCGTGGATGTGACGAAGATCTCATTTTCAGATCTGATTCCCCACTTTTGATCGACCTTCGCATCTTCAGGAAATTGCCTGGTGCACGAATCAGCTCATCAACACGTAAGATTACATTCGACATCTCATGGGCCGGCATTGTTTCGCGATGCGTATCCGACACGTATATTATGACACGTGACACGTAAAATATCTGTTATGACCAAAATTCGGGCTAAAACAGCTAATTTTTCGACCATGCACGAAAAAATATACACTTTTGAGTATGATTATTTATGAAATGCACCCACGGCTAATCAGCTCTTGCAATTAACGAATTTGGCTCAATAACCTTTGCTGTTCTTTCATCCTTGATCTATAACACGGTGCGTTAACCCGCGAAATAAATGCAATGCCATATTGTAATTGTCTCTGGTACGGATCTTCACTCCCCTTTTTTTCGCAGGCAAGGCCGGTAGGTTTGACCACTGGTCTAGTAAAGCAATTCCGTGATCAGTGCTCTTTTTTATCTATCAACTGGCGTTTCGTGTGACCTTTTAGATCACAGAGGCGTTTAAAATGGATCAATCAAAATATCGGCTGATTGCATGATTTGGCAAATATTTTAATAAGCAGTTAACATCAAAAACAATCGAATATTGTTCGAGATAATTGTTTTAAAATCATATGAACGTATTTAGATATTTTTTTTACATCTGAATATTTTCTTGAACAAGCTATCGACCTTGAACAAGGGCGTATAATAGGTTGTTGTTGATGTAAGCAATTTATCAAATACAACATAACAGGGCCATAACAATACGTCCTATATGATTTATGCCATGTGTAAATATGTTTAAATGCGACAATGCGTCTGTAAAATGCATCGACGGATATTAATGGCATTTAATTTTACTAACGGAAGTTGATTTACATATAAATTATTATGAATAAAGTATACTTGTTCAGAGATGTTTACGGCAAACTTCTTTCTATTTGCACATTTCAGTAAACCGTGTCGTTCATATTGCTGAATCATCCTCGTTATATAATATGATAATCACGTCGACATCCTCGTGAAATCTATAAATATTTATTAATGATGTTGTGCTAACAAAACAATATTTTATGATAATTGTGCGAAAAAAAAACAAGTTCTGTCAATCCTAATCTTCCGCCAACAAGTGCGGCCTTGCATTCAGCAACTCTCTACCTCAGATGAGTCGGAGATTTTTTTTTATTCCGACATAAAACCGCAAAAATCCATTTAAATCAATTCAATTATATTGCATAGCATGATGTGATATTAATTGATTTTTTTGCAAAAGCATCCGCTCACGAATGTTGACGTTTGTTCAGTGATTGAAATCGATCTAGAACTTTTTTCATAGAGAAGTTTTCTCTGTGCGACACGGTCGATTGTTGTAGGTCAAATGTTATCGTGATCATCGAGGTGTCTGAAGAACCTTAGGATTCCATTAAATTAATTGAATTTCAGATTAAACTGATTGCGCAATTAGTTATAATTAACCGTATTTCTTGCATCATTAATTACGTCCAGCTCTCCATTAGTCTTATTTATAAACAGAATAAAGAAAAAAATATCCCTATCGTAAAACTGCCAAAATGATAACTCAAATTAAATTTTCTTTTCTAAAGTTTAGTAAAAAAATAATAGTTAACTTATTTGTCCCATGGCACAATTGAACCTATAGTTTAGTAATTCAACGGCATAATTACATAATATTATGAATACAAAAAAGACATAAGATAAAAAACCACATTGTATTTTTTTATTAAATTAATTTATTTGTATATTTAATTATTTTTTTGCACGGTTATAAAATAACACAGTTTACTAAAAATAACCAATACAATATTTTTACGCGAATTATTTGTTCTAACACTATTACCAGAAACAAAATATTAGTTGACATTTATTTTTATCGCAACAAAAAGGATATAATCTTATTATGTTGCTGTCTATGATTTTTTCCACTTCCTCTTTCGTTAAATTCTGGCAGTAATTCTATCTGCAGGTGGTCTGCATTATCATTCTAAAAATTCATCTTAATTGTTTCCTAAAGCTAATCATTTTTGAAGCAGTATTTCATTTAATCTTACTAATTGGGTAACACACGTCTCTGCTGTAACAGTCTGGCCAAGTTTTAATAATTTATAGGGAATTATTCCCAAAACATCCCAGCAAATACAAAAGAAGAATCTTTTTTAGTCAATGATGGCCACGAGGTAGGCACGGATACTTGATCCAATTAAAGTAATTTCTATTCGAATTGGCCTAGACGACCCACTTCTCATCCCCAGTAACAATCCTTCTAAGAATCGGATCGGTTTTATAAATGGATAGTGAATTATAATATGGTTGTTCGTTTTTTATATTTAAAATATTGGAGAAAGATCGCGCGGCGCCTAAATTCTTCGTCTATTTTTTTCCATGCCTTCTAAAATTGTCCTTCGCTATTGACCATGAACAAACGAGGTCTTGTGACAATTCCTTGGTTGTTTTACAGGAATCTGACCTGGTATCAAGTCATATCTGTAAAACTTTAGCGCCTCTCGACAAACTCCAATATTTCTGCGCCTATGTGCGCCGCACAATCTGACCATATGGACGGCGCGCCTCTGTATCAAGTTTAAAGTGACATCATTGATTTTAAGCGGTCTCTCTAATTTTGCTTTGACCTTTCATCCATGTTCAGCAATTTTGAACTTTTGAAACTATCTATTACACAGCCGAGGATTTAAGATGTCTCCACAAATATCGCAAAAAACCTGGGTAACTACGCTTGATTTCGATCCCTAAAATCCAATCCATTAAAAGCAACATTTCAATACAATACTCTAAACGTGTATCTTCAATATATGGTGATTTCATTTTTTACCATGAATCAAAAAAAATGCAAAAAGGAAGATTACTAACAGAGCCTCAAAACGATACCAACCGCGACATGTTAACTTAACAACAGTCAGTGACAAACCGGTTTAGAAGTGAATCAACAATAATGACTGTCATTTCTTTCCGCCTTATCACTCATATATTCATATATTCATATGATGATGAGAAAAGAAGGTCAATATACTTGGCAAAGCACTTCTTCAAGCTGTTGGTTGGCGAGTACATAACCCCCTTGTACTGCACAAATTGCCATTATGGGCACCACCTCACTACCATTGAGCCCGTTCGCGTGTGCTTTTTCTTTCGCCAAATGTGAGGACAGGGTGCTCTCGGAAACTCTCCGGTAACCAGAGCTATTACTCTGCTCAACCACATGGCTAAATAGGTTGATATTTTCAATGGGAAATATCGCCATTTTGTTGATCAGTTGTATGAAATTTTATTATTGCTTACAACTGACCAATTAATGACGATACTTATTCGTATATTTATTCGTTATTTACATATTCTTTTATATTTACATATAGTTTTTTATTTAAATTTTCTTTGTATGAATATGTTTGTTATGCGTGGTTTGCAAATTGGATCACTCTGTAAAGCCAACCACGCATTGTCTATTAACAATAATAATAAATAAATATATAAATATAAACCCAACTCTATTTTTACAAGGCGGATACGTTTCACAAAAAACCGTGTAAAAAGTCATAGAATTCTTAAAAAAGATCGAAGATTGGTTCCCTAACTTTAAAAAACCGTGTATTTGAAAAATACCAACATTGTATATAGTAGGGAAAACCGTGTAAAAAAAGGTAATAATAAAACAAAAAATATTAAAATATTATACATATGTTCGCTTTTATCGCTGGAGAGTTTTGACAACACTAATACTGACGCCTTTTGTTTGTTATTATAAACAACACTTGAATTTCTAGTAACTAGAAAATCTGTCGCTTCTGAGTTTTTTGTTTCACAAAGTGCGGTTTCTGCAAGTCCCGTTGGAATCTCAAAGCTCGTTCAAGGTCAAGATTATGAGTGAGAAAATGTTGTTCCATATTAAGAGCAAATAGCAAGCCCTTGTGAATCAAAGCAGCTGTAAGTTGATTTTCCCTGTACCTACGAGACGCAATAACGTGCGAAATTGATAATATATCATATAATTGTTTCTGTGAATCGTGTTAGAAAAAATAATTCGTGTAAAAATATGTATTCCTTATTTTTTTGGACTGCGTTTATCAAAAAAGAGTGTACACTCAATTCTTGTTTGCACGGTTTTGAAAAAACGGTCCACTGTAGGAACAACATATTTATTCATATTTTTAAATTAAACTTCGAGCGTTGCTACGTCATAATAGTTGATGACCTGATTTTTTCCTAATTAAAATACACATTTACGAATAATACTAACAATTTGAATAATTTATTTATAGAGTTTTTTATTATTATGCAAGATTTTCTATCCCAAAACGTTAATATTTTTAAAAATAACACGGATTTTTAATTTTTAAAAACCAATCTTCAATTATATCACTTTTTTACACGGTTTTTGGTGAAACGTATCTTCCGTATAAAAAAAATTTGAGTGTATGTACACCCCTCCCCCCTCTACAATAAAAAAAATCATTTTATGAAAAACAATTAAGATAATCAACGTTTTTTTCCATTATAAGAATGTTTTATAATTTATTTAATTTTTAAATTTGTCCCAAATTGGCACCGGTTTATTCTTCCGGCACGTGTGTGCCCCGCACAATCTGGACATATGAACTCCTGAGTTTAACAACATTTTCTCACCTATGATTCCAACTCAAAACTAGCTTTGAAAATCCAATTGGAGATTCGGGTTTGTATGGCTGAATATAAAGAAAAGTATGTACAGTGAGTTCTCGAGTCACGGGATTAATTGGTTCCGAAGAGTTTCGCGTAAGTCGATATGGTTTAGTTTTAAAGGATAGGTGAAAGTTCAAGAAAATATTATTTATTGCACAGATTTATTGGACAGAATCTACATATATATATATTATTATATATTGACGAATTACTTCAATATCAGTAAAGTGTTAAATCTTATTTAGCCCCTATTTTTTAAATTAAAGTGTAGCATGCAATATCTTTATTCATTGCTTTTGTAACTTTCGCGTTTTTTTTTAAATCACGTAAGTTCGAAATCGTGTATTTGTGTTTCTGTTAGGTGAGATACTTGAGCTTGGAATTTTAGTTTTTCTCAAATAATTGTTTTTTAATTTTGCTTAAAATTGTGCCAGTGCTCTTTCTACCCTATGAAATACTTCTGAAACGCTTCTGGATTTTTTTCTCATTGGAAAATAGAAGAACTCACATAGAACCAAGTCTGGTAAATACAGAGATTGAGGCATCACAACGATTCCTTTTGTCATTAGGGTTTTTGATGTCAGTATACGTCAAAGACAAATTTACAAACACAACAACAAAAAATAGGGATAAGCGAATCTACATATATAGCCCACAAAATTAAAAAAAATCCACCTATTTTTTGGTCAAACCTATTATTTTTTTATTGTACATTTTAAATTATGACAATAAAAATAATACAACCTGCGAAATTAAAAAGAATGCCATATATTTTCATTAAACCGTGTATACTTTAGGTAAAAAAACGTTGAAAAAAATCATTATTTTATAATATCAGAAAAAAATACTATTAAAATATGTTTTTATAGATGTTAACCATACTTATAATATACATAATAGCCTAACTTACATACACATACGTATGTAATATAATTTAAGCACTATTATAAATAATAATATATTGATTTTTCATACAAAAAAATGATACATAATTATAATAATTGCATAATAAAATAGGAAGTGATGCAAATCTGAGCGAATATCGTTTTTTTACATCATCAAAAAAAAGGAAGCAACATATTTCTACTTCGATGGTTAAATAACTATGAAACCATCTAATTATGATTGGATGACGGATTAAAAATTACCATCGCAGCACTGATTCAAAGTATTGATATTTTCTGATTTATGTATCTACGTATATATGAAATAGGATGTAATTTTGATATTATAACATTGATAAATTCCGTTGTTTTAATTATTTAATTGTATTACTGTATAAGAAAACTATTAACAAACGTTCATGTTACCATTATTATAATTTATTATAATGTTACTATTATCGATTGATGTGTATCAATTACGAATATACATCTTATGATTGATCGACGCTGTCATTTTCTTTAGCTGAGAGCTGTATGAAAAATCTGTACTGTATGAATAAATCTATTTTTTTTAAATCGTTCATTGTAAACTGCATCTGGGCATAATGAATTATCATTATGGAGATCGAATTATAAGAACCATCAATCATTTACGTGTATATAATTAAATTGTTTTGAAAGCAAAGTGGTTCTATACACGCGATCGCCAGGATTCTTTGTGGATTTCGCAAGGCATTTCTTTAATTTATCGGATATCTATCGGCAATCTTAATTGTTTTATACTAATGGTATTATTGCACATATTCCATGTGCGTTATGGATAACAATATCATTAATTACATGTAAAAAACATCCATATATAATTAACTTATTAAGAAATAGACGTATCAGGTTGTTCGGAAAGTAGTTTCGAAAGTAAAGACGATTTTCTTGTAGTGAATAAATATTTTATTGAATTATATATTGTCCATTCTGGTCCAATACCTTTTGCCATCTTTCTGGCAGTAGCATCATTCCACGCAAATCATTTTTTTATTCTTTACTGGCAAAATACTAATCCAAGTGATTTTTGACCTCCTCATTTGAAGTAAAGGTTTTACTATCTAAAAAAAATCGTAGAGACCGGAACAAATACTAATGAGAAGGAAGGATCTTGATAATATGGTGAGTGTGGCAGTATATCCGATCCAGTTGTTAAAGCTTTTGGCAAGTGAATAAACTTGTACGAGGTCTCGCATTATCTTGGTGGAACACTACATCTTTTCTAATGATCAATTCTGACCTTTTCCGTTTAAATGAATCATTCAGTTTGTCCAGCTGATGAGAGTACACTTCAGAATTGATCGTTGTGTAGTCCGATAGAAGCTAAAAAAAAAACGATTCCTTTGAAACCTCACCAAACGAGGGTCGAGTGTTGTCGCGTGCCGGTATTAGACGTGGTGGCGATGGCGGTTGGGC
>JAGXCT010036968.1:61198-100261 GCA_022495035.1 Philopotamus ludificatus
AAAAGGAAAATCGGCAGTTGCTGACAAACCTTGTACATTAAATAGACCACTACTTTATCTTTAGAGGGCTGGAACCAGTGGCGGATTTATAGGAATGCTTTGATGCTGTAGCATCAGGCCCCCGATCGCTAGGGGCCCCGGAGATTTTATGTGAGCTTCAGTTGCATTTTTTAAAAACAAGGAAAAAATATTAAACCTGAATTTCATTGGATTCAACGTTTATGATTGATCTAAGCCGCCTATGATGATTTCAGTACGTCCTGTTTTCGAGTTATTATATCACATGTTTTGTTAATTTATGATTAATTTTATCAGAATAACGAAAAAAACTGACCTGTATGTTTTTTATTTCATCGACATTAATCCGTCACCAAATTAAATTCGAGGAGACCAAAAATTCATTACGAAATGAGTAATTACTTATTTTTTAAAGAATAGCTTTTTTTCATACCTGTTGAATACATTACTTTTTATAATTCTTCCTCATTCTTAGACAACAATCTATCTACCCCCCCCCCCCCATAGTATTATATTAGAGGCCCCTGAAATGTAATTAGCATCAGGCCTAAAAAAATCACCATCCGCCACTGGTTAGGACAATTTTGGACCTCCCAAAGCGATCCAGTTGCGAGTGTTGAAGAACCACAAGATTTTTTATCTGCCCGACCACCATTTTCCTTGAAAATCTCATGGAACGACTTCAATATGGCTTTTATTACTTTCGAGTGATATCTTAATTTTAAAGCAAAAAAAATGGGAATAATTGCAATACGCTTTCGAGAACAAGGGTCAATACATTTACATTTACAAAAGAATCATAAAAAATACCATACATTTACAAAAAAATGTCCAGGATCCAAGAAATTATAAAATAAAATGTATTCAAAATTACAAGGCGCATTTAGTGCGATCTTTGACATGCATTTTACTTACTAACTTATCAAAGTTAGGAGTGTAAGATGATAATCCCAATCGTTAACAATCATAAAGGTTGCTTTTACTAAGACGAGATTTGGTTTTTTATTTAATTATGTTCAAAGTGGAAAATAAAGATTCACATAAATATGTGGAACCAAAACAGGGCCACACGGGCGCACGAACATTTGGCGGGCATGGGGTTAGAAACCCCTGATATAAAGATTCAATAAAGATTCTAAATAAACAAATATATATCAATAGAGCAATTAAATGAACAGCTGGAAAATATCAAAAATATTTTATTATCTTTCTGCACGACAAAAAAGTTATAAAGAATTAACTGGCCTTTATGCACAATATTTTTGACGATTATTTATTATAATAAAACATTTTTATTCAAATATCGGTGAAAATTTATTGATAGTTCAAATTAGTTTAGAATATTTTTTTACTGATAGTGTGAATTATATTTTTGATGATGGCAATGCTGGTGCAAGTAAGGTTGGTACGCCTTGCCGGTGACAGGTGACAGTAGCGCCATGTCGCTGCGAGCGCGCGTAGCGGCGCTGGCCGAGCTGGCGCTGCGCGTGCCGCCGCTGTTCCTCGTGGACGAGCTGCTGAAGCTCAGCCTCGGCCTGCCTGCGCCGCCGCCCGACCCCGAGCCGCCGCTAGACGACTTCCTCGCCGCTAATATCTCACTCGTCGGAGCCGACGACCTCCTCGCAGACGTCTTTATCTACGACGCAGATTTCTTCAGACTGCTCATCTTTAACATCACAAAGTTCTTATTATGTTGCTGCGGTTAGTTTCATTTTGCTCCACGAATTCTATCAACAGTCAAATCCTGAATATTGTTTCATACATGTATATTAAACACAAACAAAGCTCACATCAATTTACATCGTTACACTTAGTGTTTGTTGAACAATTGTATAGAGAATTGTCACAGACTGAAGATTATATTTAATTTATTTACTGTTTTTGTAGTACTATCATTAAAAAATAAATGACCAATAAAAGTTGACACTATCTCTATTAAATATATGTTGTTACCGATTGAATTATGCTAACAAGGTGGAAAAATTTCTTTTATTTCTAATCATAATACTAGAAAATTAACGACTCGTTTGAATTTATTTTTGCCTTAAGCGTATCGTTCATGTCAGAAATTCTAGTCACATCGTCCGCTTGATTTTCATATCTAATATACCGTAGTGTGAATCGCATGCAGGGCCTTTAAGAACAAATGCAAATCCCGGGCCGACTAATATTTTAGAGGCCCTTCAAAATTTAAAATAAGCACAGGAAATACCATTGAATATTTTCTCCCTCCTCCCGCCCACCTCTGATAGACCCTGATTGCATGTGTACAGTTTTCTTATTCTATTAGTTATTTGTTTATATATTTTTTGCAGCTGTTCTATAACCTTTATCTCTGTCCTGTTACATTACACACTTAGGAACGTAACTTTTCCCAGGCACTCGTCAATTAAAAATCTTAGAGCTCTGTTCTACCCTAAATTTAGATTCAATCCACATGTTTACCAAGTATATAATGGAGCTTCAAGAATGTTGGGCTTTGTCTTGAGAAATTCACATTACGTACATATCACCTTATTTATTAGGTTGCTATATGATACACTGGTTCGGAGTTTACTTAAATCAGGATCTATTTTCTGGGCGTCATATGACGCATCAAATATCCTCAAACTAGAGAAAATCCAGAAGAAGTTCTTGAGAATACATGAGGGAATTTATATTTTACCCAAGCTTATACCTCATCGCATGGATTCAGGGTTGCCTGGGATATATAACCCTCGAAAAAAGAAGATCAATTTATTTGGCAAAGCACTTCTTCAAGCTGTCGGTTGGCGCAGTACCCCCTTGTACTGTGCAAGGTTCATTCTCTCCATTAGCTTGAATAATCGGGAGTAAACCCAATATTGAGATAATGTCTAATCGACCGACTAACAGCTCTTACAATACAACACTGACTATACAAATCATACCGTTATCACAGTCTGCATGTATCCCGTGTCATACATAACCTTTGGACAACTGATTTATTAATATATTATTTTATTTTTGTTTCAGGTTGTGTATTCGCGATAGGAATGTTTTTACTACGAATGAAACACCTCATCATAATGTATATGTATTTAACGTCCATTGGAGTAATTTTCTTATCGTATTGGTCTAATATAGCCATGATAAAGCAAATATTAGTATTATCGGCCGATGCGGCTAAAGGAAATGGCCCTAGCAATCCGAGCATTTTGGAGAATCTACTAAGCCTAAATCTGAACGCATTAGTCGATATGCAAGGCCCTGCAGTAATCATGATTCAGAATTACATATTACAGTTTATACTATCGTCGTTATTTTACAATATCAGTCTTGGGCCTAGACATAAAATTTTACAATACACGTTGCCGTGGAGCTTTATGCTGCCGTCGGTGATTGCTCTGTTGCCTTTTCCCGATAGTGTATTGCAGCACTCCCCAGTATTCGCCACGTTGCTACCGCTGGCTATCGTCAAATATGTATTATGTTCGTCGACTCTCTCCGTAATTCGGATAGTATTCGAGAGCTATCAAAAAGCGAGGATATTCGCGGGGAATTTCGGTCTTTCGGCGTTAATAGAATTCGAATGGTCGAGACTGAATGTTCCCTGCGTTTTGCGAATATTTTGGATAGTGAGAGTATTGGAACACGCCGGTTTACTGCTTATGGATAATTACGAGCTGTCAGACGAAAGAAATTTGGCTACAATGCTGGGCGTACAAAATCTGGCGATTTTGGCCAAATCTTTACTAGTCACCGGATGCGAAACAATAACCGCTGTCTTGGGCATGACCTCTATCATATCTTTCTTCTGTCATTACATTGGAAACTTTTTCCAATGGATTTTAATGACGGACGACGATGAAGATAGAAATATCGGCACCGTTTCCGCCATACTATTTTATATATTGGCGTTGCAAACGGGACTGACTTCGCTAAATCCGGAAAAGAGATTTGTGAGGTTGTGCCGAAATTTCTTTCTGTTGTTCGCCGCACTCTTACATTTTATTCATAATATTGTTAATCCGATTTTAATGTCGCTGAGTGCGTCTCATAATCCTAGCAGAAATCGGCACATCAGAGCCCTGTGCGTTTGCACGTTTCTAGTCACATTTCCCATAGTTTTATTGTGTTATCTGTGGTCAAATCACGCGTTATCCACGTGGCTATTAGCCGTCAGCGTATTTAGTATTGAAGTAATTGTTAAAGTAGCCGTTAGCCTAATGATATATTCATTATTTTTACTCGATGCGTATCGCACAACATTCTGGGAAAAACTAGACGATTACGTTTATTATATCCGCGGCTTTGGCAACACCGTCGAGTTTTGTTTCGGAATTTTCCTCTTTTTCAACGGGGCGTGGATACTTATGTTTGAATCGGGGGGCGCTATAAGAGCTATCATGATGTGCATCCACGCTTACTTCAATATATGGTGCGAGGCGAGGGCGGGATGGTCCGTTTTCATGAAGAGACGTACGGCCGTCATCAAAATCGAGTCACTGCCCGAGGCGTCCGAGGAGCAGTTGAAGTCGTTGGACGATGTGTGCGCCATATGCTATCAAGAAATGAATACGGCAAAGATAACCAAATGCAATCATTACTTTCACGGGGTCTGTCTCAGAAAATGGTTGTATGTGCAAGACAGATGTCCGTTGTGTCACGAGATATTGTATAAGATTGATAAAGATAATGTTAGCGAATCGGGATCCGAGGCGGAAAATATGAATAATGAAAATATTTTAGAAGAAGATCAAGCTAATGCACTCGGCGTTAATGTGAGATGATCTTATTTAAACGATAGGGATTAATAATTTTAGCGTAATGTAACAGATACCCGATAATAATTGATAATTAAATTAATAATAAGTTTTCCAATAAGTTAAGTATTTATTTAACGAACTATAATTTGTGTATATACGTTTATATTATCTGCTTTTTTTTACACAAGCAAAGGTTCGATTGTCGGCCATAATACAAAATATTAGCATTAAATTATTCAATGTAAATCATTTTTCTTGCGACACTATTGTATTTTAAATAGTTTGCGAAAAGTATAATGCATAGTTTATACTTGTTATTAAAGATTTTAAATTGAAATAAATAGCATATGAGGGAATTATTTCCAAGGTGCCAATTCCATTTTTTGTTAATTAAATATTTTCAACCTGTTTCGTAATGATAAAGATTACCGAAATATTAATCGACATTGGAAAATACTTTCATATGCTTACGTTTTTTTTTCCTTTGTTTTTCCTGACACTATCCTAAATTTAGATTTATATTTAAAAAAATCTAAGTTAGGATAGTTATTTATCTAAAGAGATATGGCTGTACGTGCAATGGTAATCATTCGAAAGTAATATTCCGAGAATTTTATATTTTTGTTTTATTTTAACGCTTTTGTTTTGCTCATATTGTGTGATGACGGGTTTTTCTACAATTATATCGGGAAAACAAATAACCAACAATGTTGGTTTTTTTGGTTATATTGGTTATTTATTATAAAAATAATATCCAGACTCACAATAGAAAAGACGCTCTTGAACTATAATGAAATGAATATGTTGTTTTTGTCAATAGCCCCCCATTGACTGTTAAAATTTTTAAATATAATATGAAAACGAGGATATGACTAGAAAAAATTATCTCAAAAAATTTTAAATGATATTCTCGAGTGTTGTCGCGTATCGGTATTGGACAGCCGCCATCGTAATACGGCATAATCATGATTTCGTAAATTTTACGGAACTATGAGGAGCTCAGGCCACTTTCCGAGTAAATACGGCTCGGCCTTAACTAAGTTTGATTATTATTGCTACAATCGACATGATAACAGCTCGGCTCCTGGGCTTATGGTTGGTGACCTGACCCGTATTCGAAGAGCCTATATAACCTGGAGGACAACCAGCTCAATCCTGGCCTCAGGCTTGAGTTGGACGTGTCTCTATTGGAGATCACATAGTTCCCTCCAGGTGGCAAAGAACCGCCTCGGATTAAAAGTCAAAACACTAAATCGGATCCCTCGGATGATTACCACTGTATTTCAATCAAATTATTAGTCATAAATTGACCATGAATGTGGATTTATATATTTTTTTTTATAAACTATTAAATACATTTATTTATTGTAGATTATTAGATATATTAGATGTAAAACGAATCGGTGCCACTTTTGTACGTCTTTTTGATGAACGGCGACCATAATAGAAAATATCTCGTTATCAGCATTACTACTATGTTGTAAAATATTATTAGCGTATTAGATCACACGTCCATTTTTAATACTTCAATCATTTAGCACTGTGTTTTTTAGATTTCTTAAATTATGTTTGTTGATGAGTGTCTGTCAACGGAATGGGCAAAGTATAGCTGTTTTCGTATTTTTGATACACCAATTAGTTCTATCAATTTTTATAAATAGTAATAGAGTAATTCAAATACAGAATTTAAACTAGTATTATTAGTAATTTTATACAATGTTGAATTAAAAAAATATAGTCAGTTCTCGACTGCTGCAATATTTCAGCGATTGCAATGAAGGATTTTTGCTTGCATGTAAACATGTGTTTCTTTACCTTAAAAATTCACAATAACTTACTGAATGATGTGGGGTACCTTCGGAAATCTATCGGTGTCTCAGTCCAAGCTTTAAAATGATTGAATTCCATCTAATCGGATCTAGGAAAAGCTGGCGTCGTCTATTTTAGCATATTTTTTGGTAGTTCTATCAACTCATTTAATTTTTTCTGTAACTCGTTCTTCCTCAATCTGAATCTAGTCTTGCATTACGACTTCACTTATCGATTAAATTGTTTAGCAAATTATACATTTATATTTACTGTCTCTTCTACTTCCTATTAAAATTTATATAGTTGATTTTACCGTTTTTTTTACTGCTTCACGATTTTGTCCTTTGTTCTTCATTATACTTGACACAGTAGTTTGGGTCAATTTAAATTCCCATGACAAGTCTGATGATGATTTATTGTACTGGTTTTATTCTCCAAATCTAAGGATATTCTCTTATTTTTATTCGTCTGTTTAGACTTTGGATATTAAAAAAATATAGTGGAACAAAAACTATATTTTTAAACGAACTTTTCTTTACGTCGTAAGTCGAGAATATATCACAATTCCCTGATTAAGATTTTTTCATACATTTTTAACGATAATACACATGGCTAAAATAAACTAAATATATATTCATACTATTTTTTGTTGAGTCTGATTTTAATTTTTTCATAAAATAGATTTAATTTTATTCATAATATTGCTCAATATATATAAATAATAATTTTTCGAGTGATTAATTAATTTCAACGAATTTATTAAACCCACTCAGCTCAAACAAGATATAAAAGAAAATCATCCAGATATTTATTATGCGAATGTAGCCGAATACCAATATTTTTTTAATCGTGTTATATAAAATACACGTTATAAAATCCACGTCCTTTATCTATTTGGTTTATGGCATTAATTTAGTAAATAATTTTATTAAAAAATTAATTTGTTTCAGTGCTTGTTTAATTTGTTAAGCATTATAAATATTTAATTTACATTTATTTACATAAAAGTGATTTTTTTAATTAAAATAAAATCCATATCAGTACTTTTTAATCTATCTGTGATTTATTTCATTATTATGCTATAGCGCCCGCAATACGAGTACAAAAATACGATTGGATATTTTCATGCCTTAAGTTATCATGTTATGCCGGTGTAATATTTATGCCCTTACAGCCAATACTCTTAAATTACGGCAAGTAATTTCACGTGCATCCGTGTTTATATGAAGGAATGCTGGTTAACAATCACCGTTAAATACGTTAGAATGTAATTATAAAATAAATGTGATCTATCTTTTATATTGTACTATAAAATTATTTGTTAAAGGTGTGTTTTTGTTGCCCGCTATTTGCATATTGATATGTTATATGGCTTATTTATGGAAATAATTAGTTTGTTTAGATATTGGTGGATCGTTGAATTTTTATTTTATTTTCTCTCCATTTCCTATTCATTTTCCTTCCAACTTTTTTGACTAATGTGAATTATGTCACATCTCTAATATAAGATATTTTAATTTAAAAACATATATATACGAAATATAGTAATATAGGTTTGATAATAAAAAATGCGGAATTCTCATAAAAAAATATTAATATTAATTTCATTCGTCCCAGTGTTTGTTTCCTATCTTTAAAGGATTTATGTATTGCATTTTTTTCTGTATGACGTTCGAAGATTCTATATTTTTATTTTTTCAATGTTTTAAATGTCATGATTCAAAATTCCGCATATTTTTTGATCAAATCTATATCTCAATGCAACTAACAGATATTAGAATAAATAACATTGGCAATAATTGAATTTTCATATCAATATTTTAATAGAATAAAAATATATTTGTAATATTTGCTCTTAATCTTTTTATAATAAAAGGGACGTGACACTCTTCCCATTTTTACACAAAGAAGACTTATCAAATAACTGCTAATGCTCATCGTTATCTTATATACAATAACGATGATTGTAACAAAATTGTGATACAATTTGAAATTAAACCCAGTTGCATCTTAAATTTTTCATCTTGTTTGTAAGATTCCAATACGCTAGGCAATAGAGATGTAAAAATATAATTTCATGTATAATGGACCAAATTTATTTTATACAGAATAATATGACAATTACAGTCATCGGTGTTACAGTATTTTGTCCTCGCAGCTATCGGCGATGCAAATGGGTTAAAATGCTATAATGCTAATTGGTAATCTATTTTAACATTTTCATAAATATCTGTAAAACTATTTTTCAATGTCATGTCAGAATACATCTATATTCTTATATTTACATTGTTAGAAAACTTTTAATAAACACGAGTCTATAAAACTATTTTTTTCATTTAATAATTACCATCTTGTGCCTTGCCTAAACGGACATTGGCTATGATTATTTTATTTGCCCTGAACAAAATGCTGTTAATCTTTAAAAATCACTACTGGAGGTTTTGCGTATAGGATGTTCTTTATCTTCCTCAAATCAAAAATCTTAAAGGATAAGTTGAAAGAAACTGAAGTGGATGATGTATCTGTTTGTATTGACTTCTAGACGCTCGATCGCCGATGACCCACTACATATCCCTCTATAGCTCTACTTGACCCTCATCAAGCCCGTCCTGACATACTGATTTGAATGTTGCACTTTAACAAAACACAATGAACGACAACTGGACATCCTGTAGAGAATTCCAAGACAAATATTTGAAGCTGTATTCTACGATGAATGGTGTATCCGAAGCAACGAGGAGCTGTACCGACTATACAAGGATATACCGGTCATAGCTGTCGTCATGAGTGGCCAGACTCCAGTGGACCGGTCACTTGGCAAGGATGCGGACAGTCAGCCGCCGAAAAAGGCTTATGATTAACAAGCCTTTCTGTTCCGGTGTAAAAGAAGACCAAGAAGCGACGTAGTGGCAGACTGGATATAATGAAGAAGGGTGTTGGATGAAGCCAGGGTTCTACAATAGGGCTGTTTCTACAATGATGGCAAAAATGACTTTATTAATTATATATTCGCCCTCGATAGCTACAACTTACTTCAATTTTTCTGGTAATTTTAACATGCCGATTGCATAAAAATCTTTATATTTTGATGAAAAATAGGCATCAATACCCATTTCCACTTCTTCGAAATTCTTAAATTTTTTATCCGATAAAAATATTGTATCGATCTAAATAAATGGAAATCCGATGGAACAAGATCAAGTGAATATTATGGATGATTAAATTACATTACATTCGTATGCCATTAATTTATCCCGAGTAATTTTAGCCGTATGAGGTTTTGTGTTATCGTGTTAAAAAATATGTTTTCTCTATTGAATATTCTTGGTCTTATCCACGAATTGCTTCATTTATTCGTTTCAGCTTATCACAATAGAACTGTGCCGTTAATGTCTGAACATATTTAATGAATTTATAATCAATAATTCCTTTACAATCCCAACATACAGAGAAAAGTACCATTTTGAACGTTAGGTACGGTTTCGGCATTTCCAGTGGTACCTGCCCTTTAGAAAGCAACTGTTTTTAGGACATGTACATAATGGTTCGAGGACATAACCCACATCTTATCCCTGTCACAAGACATCGAAGAAATGTTGAATTTTCCTCTAATTTTATTAATTCTTGACACATTCGAACCAGTACAGATTTGCTTTCATCACTCAAATAATGCAATCCACACACCCCTGTTTATGAACCTTGCCAATTATTTTTAAATGTTCTTGCACTCTAAGCGAGAGTTACTGACTGAGTAGGTTTCTGACTGATCAACAGTCAGAAACCTACTAATTTCCACTTCAATTGTTAGAACATTTCTGACATTGTATAATTTTTTTTTTGTCACAGTCGTTGCATTGTTTTTTTTGATAAAATTCTTACAACCATTGAAAAGGACGATGTCAAAAATTTCATTTTCGTCAGGTACCCTTTATAAAGGGTAGATCTGAGAAATCTCGTTCTAAAGGTTGAACTCAAGTTGTGAGGACAAGAACTTTCAAATGAGGAAATAACGTTCTTCACCACACGATTCGCCATTTTAACTCCAGAATGTGTTCTCAATATTCAGAGAAATATAAAACTCTGTATCTTGTAAGGGTTTGTAAAAAATTATTCTGATTTGGCACTGAAGATCATTAGAGTCATGATACCACGTTGTATATTAATGTTATCGTTTATCTTTACATTGTGCAAGAATAGAAAATTATTATCTATCATAACATCTTTGTGTTTATCAGTATTTGAACGTCGATAATATATCACTGTTGATTATTTATTAAATATGTTATTAAAATTTGTGTCTTTTTTATCATTGTTTTATCCATAATTTGGATTAAAAAATTCCTTTGTTATAATTTCATACACAAATATATATTTTTTTAAATTATTAATAATCATATATAAATAGAATTAATAAAAATGTATATCAGAATTAATTGAAAACCAATTCTTTGTAATTTGATAATAAATAATAGTTCGATACTCTGCAGTTGGTGGTTGTGCGTACCACAGTTGTACGATCAGCCCTCTCGAAATTGGCCTTTACGATCTCGTAATAACGCCCATCGCTAAAAAAACACACACATTAATTAAAATAGATTGCTTGCCGTTATGATGTGGCTAATATATACAACATACCTCAATACGAGACATCTCATCTTCAGACATTTCACTCTGAGTATGTCAATTGCTTTTTGACTTTTGTCGGAGAATCTCAGATTGATGGGATCCCAACGCAGCTCTAACCGCTCTAGATTCGGACAGTTATTAGCAATTCCGTCCATCAACTATAATTTAAATGTTCATCACGTAACGTATTTATTAACTAATTAATGTATTATGTAAAATTGATTACCTGATCAACGTGGATATTGACTCCGAGTCTTTCTTGAGTTCCCATGATCAGTATTCTATAATATTAAGTATATTAAAAGTAATTATCGAGTCATTTATAAAAAATAAATATATTTACTTTGCATTAGTCATGATATTTAAGACGCTCTGCCATAATTGATCGGAGATTTGCGGCATCCCGCTCAACGATAATGCCCATAATTGCTGTCCGTATCTAGACAAGAATTTATGCAGAGCATCGTCGGTAAGATTGTCCGAACTATCCAGGTCCAGTGCGATCAAATTTCTATAATGTTTATAAATATATTAATATTGATTCAATCATAATATAAATATATTTAATATTACCTTGCGTTTCCGGATTCCATAAAGCTTTTCAATACGGAATCGTTAAATCCGTTCAATTGTCCGGCGCTGAGGAATCTCAGATTCGGTATTCTATTGAGCATATCGATAAGGCATTCCGTCGAGAGATCAGTTCCCGTAATATCCAATTCTTGGACAGACGATTTTTCCCATTCGACTTGCATTAAGTATTCCGATTGAAGATCTAAATTAGATAATATTTTTTAAATGTTGCATTAATTTGTAAATAACAAATATTAATGAAAACTCACTTGTTCCGCTCATCAATAAGCAACGTAATCTTCTCGAGCGTTGAAATAGTGTTTTCATCGTGGATCCGGTAACTTTGTTACAGTAATTAACGGCGAGACACTCCAACTAAAACCGTATACATTCAAATAATCAAAATAAATTATTCATTTGTTTTAAAAAAAATATTAAATACCTGAATACAGTTGGAGCTAAATGCGTCTATATGGGAATCATCAACGAAATTAATGCCGTATAGATTGATTACTCTCAGGTTCGGAGTAGCAGATTTTAATTTGTGGACGTTGATTACCTCGTAAATTTCTTCCTCCTCCTCTTCCACCTTTTCATATGTGCCTGTCGATTTATGTAAATAAATAGAAAAAATGTTTGCATAAAATTATATTAATATGAATTTACCTATCAAATGTAACACTTCGAGACCGTTGATGAAATTGTAAATTTTTCTCATGAAACCCTCCATGAAAATGACCTCCGATAAGCAAATGCACATGTATTTCAATTTAGTCGGGAACGCTTGCATTTCTGAGAAATCGTGCAACTGCATAGCTGAAATTTTTATAATTGTATCAACACTTTATATTAAAATGTTTATATAAATTTATATAAATACCTGTACTGAAATCTAAGAGCATGTGAGTAAGATTCGGACACTTATTTGCCAATTCGTGCAATACCGTATGCGTTATAAGTTCAATGCCGAGTTCTATGTAACGCAACGATGGACCAAAACGAATCGATATCAACGCTAGCAACGATTCCAGAGATCCTGTAAAAATATATAATATAAAAACAATCCTATATGTTTATTATTAACATATTAATATAATACAGACCGACGTGCAATCCAGATATTTCCGGTCTTAAGCTGACGTGTTTCCATAATTTTGTATCGTATGCCGTTATTCTCCATTTTTTGCACACGTGTGCCATGCGACATATTTCTCTATGCGATAAATAACTGAATATATTCAATAGTACCTTATCGGGAAGCTTTTCTATCGTCTGAAAATTAATAATATATCATGAACAATAATTCGTTGCATCGTTTTGTTAATCTTCATCGGATAATACTGTTGCCACAACAAATTTTTGTCTGATTTATTTTAGTAAAATTTGTTTTATGCTCACGGTGCCAGCAAATGGACTTCTATACACTCCGTCCGTCAGATACACCTGAGATGCCTCTAATGCTATCTGTCCCCAAACGTCTGTACCTAGATCCATGGTGTACCGACAGTATTTACTACTACTTTTTGATTAAACAAAACCAGAAAACTTTGCTTGTTAATGAAAATGTGGATACTGGAGAGTATCTCAAACTATTTTCGGATATTGAAATTGTAGCTAGACGTTAGATGCTCTGCCAAGAAACAATTTAAATACAGTATCATCATCCATTCTCTTATCGTCAAGTGTAAAAATTCTCGATACAATTACAATACTTTGATATTCGATGATTTTGCATTTCCAAAATGTAATTTTACTAAAATACCATCCAATTTAATGATAATTTATTTTAAATGGCATTAATTTTACTATTTAATTCCCTTTCCATCTAATTTTTCAATAATATACGTCAATATATTGAAAAGTTAATCATATTCATTCTATTTAATCGAGTAAAGATTCTACTCATATCAATTGGAATATAACACAGCATCCAGAGCATAGGAAATGGTTTAAAAATAAATCTGGTGGTTCTGTATATACTATAATCTCTAAAACTTCCATACACCATCCACATCAATCACATTAATTATTATCAAAAAATGTAATTATGCCTTAAAAAATTATTATGTGATATTATTATCAACATTATTATAAATGAATGCAAAATGATAATTTATTTGTCATCTCTTATATTTCATTATCATAAAATAATAATGTTTTTTTTCTGTATTGTATTAATTCTTATTTTTTTAAAGTTGCCCTACAACTAATTAGCTTCAAACACATGTTTCTCAATATGTATGTATCATTTGATTGTATTGGCACTATATTTTTTCGTAAATAATTACAAGTGAAACATTAGTTTAATTTCATTTTAAAAAATCGATTAATGTTTTTTATCAGTTTTTTTTCTTAAAATATCCATCCACAATACGATAACTGCAAAAATGTTTTATGTATCTGTATATTTCATTCATTATTCTTAAACAAAATTCACACACATGATTTCTTTATTTATATTCTTGTAGACGTTGTATTAGAAAAAAATAAATCCATTTTCTTACTGCTTTTTTTTTTTGTCCTTATTGCATTCAAATAAATTTTTCTCTCTTTATATGCATACTTAAAAAATATTTGTTAAACTACTAATATAAAATGTGTATGGGTCGCTTTACAATTGTATTATAATCAAAGCAAATATGATGTTAAGACCAAAATAATTAATTTGTTTTCATTGAAATATTAAAATAATGAATTATTGAACAATTTCAATCATATGTATATAAAAAAATACGTCTTATTCTCGTGCTTTTTCATAATTTGAATTTAATTTTTCGACAACCCTCTGTTGAAAATCGTGGGAAAATTTCTTTAGCAAAGATTCAAACCACAAAGAAAATTTTCCGAAATATTTTTCAAAAATTTTCATACAATTTCAGAATTTTTAACTTTAAACGTTGAATTATAATTGTTTTGATTATCATAAATTAATTTTATTCTATTACCAGGCATAATTCCGATGTGTATATATTAGATTCATAGATAAATTTCTATATCTATCATTGTTCAATTTACATCATTTAAAACACTAATCCTTGCCAAGAAATTATCGCAAATAATTTCAAATGACCGTCGACATGTTAAAAATACAATAAAATAATCTATTCTTCGATTATAAAGTAATGAAAAACATATCAATAATAAATAAGACTAATTATATTCATTAAAAAATATTGTATTTACAAATAAAGAAAAATATTGTTTTGCCAAGGGTTCATGTGTCATTAAAAGTTTGGCAAGATGTCAAAATCTTTGTCCCATTTTTTTAATCAACACCTTGTTATGCGGAAGCTATAACACGTGTATTTCACTTTCTGTTTTATATTTAATTATTTTTTAATAAAAAGCGATTTTAATTATTTTTTCAATTAATCATTCTTTGTTTTGAATGATTGCTCTTAATTTTGATCAATGTTCAACGATAAATTGTCGATTAATAAATTATTTCTTCAATTGGAATATATGCATATACTCATTAAAATGTGTGATTATTTATTAATTTAGACATTCATTACTTACAAACTTTTCTTTTCTCCTGAAACTGCTGTTCATGTCATCCCTGGAGATGGCTGTCGACGCAAAGTCGACACTGAGGGCTCCCCACGAATCCATTGCCGATTATATCAACAGCAAATGGACAGAAACAATCACCAGAGTCACTACACCAGTTCACTATTGTCACATCTAGAGTCAAATGGGTTCTGTACACACTTAACTGTTACAGGGTAAAACTTGGCACACAATTGAATCTGTCTGGTCTGGTCTGCCTATTTCAGGTGGAACGAGACAAAACATATTCTCTTCACGTGCGAAATGCCAATCGGGACGATGGATGTTGGTCATTGTGATGGCGACGACTGTCATGACACCATGACGGCCTCGGGAAAATGGAAAAGCGTCGGGAAAGACGTCACGCGTGTCATCGTGATGAATTATATTTTTTACATGTCAACCAAGATACATTTGTTGGATGTTTCGGGATTTATCTGAACGAGAAATCAATATACAAAATAAAATCATCTACACTTGGTTAAATTGCAAAATTTACATATCGATTTTCTCCGACAGATTTGTCCATAAACGGACCGTATCGAATCGTGACATTTTCTGGACTTATTTTCAGAGCCTGACCTTTCAAATTGCCTTCACAATAACCAAACGTTTTATGGTAATTACAACGTGTCTATGCGATTTCACGAGGGAACCTTTCAGCATGAAATTCTTCGGCTACTGAACACGTTCCCATACGACTCTACGACCAACGCAGGAACAAATTTTTAATTACCACATGCAAGAATTGGCAGACCAAAATAAGTACAGCATTTGCTCCCCGGTATCGAGCTATTAAGAGCCTGGGCATCCCAGTCTGCGTGCATACAGATCGACCGATAGTTAATTCTGTCACATCAGTAATTAATGGCTACTCTCTGCTGATTCATTAGAAAATTACTCGAGCTATTTCCCATGCGTTGGCAGAGTTTCCTCATCTTTGTTTAGAATAATCGCAGATCCTATATCAGGCGGTTTTTTTTTAACTAAGATATCAAAAAATATTTTTTTACGTTAAGATACAAAGCAAACCAAATATGTACAGTAAATTACGCAAATTTTAATAAAAAAAACATTTTTTTTAAATTTAGCTGAGCATTGTTCCAATCAGGTCTTCAAAACGAAACTAAAACAAGAAGCGAAAACCGTTATTTTGGTCGGTTATATATGTTTTAGCTCATTTTCAATCACGCCCGTCATCACAATTTTTCACTCACGTCACATTTCAAAATTTAATCCGTATAAAAAAGGAATGCGTCTAATTTTAGGAAAAATACTGTACTCTAAACACGCGTCATCTTAAATCACAAATAGAGACGCGTGTCATGTCAAACTATTAAAAATATTTTAAATAAATTCAAATTTTTCCTCATTCATAGTCATTTTAACCTAGCCGTACCGATGGGATATATTTAAGATTCCAAATTTTTGTCTAAATAATAAATATTGTAAATAATCATTGCCTTTTTTGTACGCAATTGCAAAAATAAAAACAAAAATATTCGCTTCTATTGCCACGGACGCGATGTTTTTCTCGATTGCATCCGGTACGATGTGTAAGTGAAAGGTACTTATGACACGTGCCGCGAGAACTCAATCAGCGGTATACTGATTAGTAAAAAAATCCATTGTATCGACCAAATTATGAGCATATCACGAATAATATTTTTATACTTAAAATAATCCATTTTAAAAAAGTCGATGAAGAATTCAACAATATCTTGACTTGAAATGGTTTGGGCAATTTTTGAGGACTGGTTTTTCATCATATTTTTCAAGGGGAAAATAATATTGCTTTGTAAATAATCTACCATTTAAGATTTTGCTGTTTTGTTGGCAATGCACCGGGACATCCGCATTGTGATAATGAAAATATAAAAAATAATATTCCTTCCTCGTAATACATAGATTCAAATAGTATTGCCTACGGAATACATTTAAGTAAGCAGTTAGAGCTTAGAGAAAATCATTAATCCAATTTTGGAAAGTGTACAACGTTTATAAAGCTGTTCAAAATATTGGTGATGTCCAGAAGTTGCAATATCTACAATGAGCAATGTATACAATAAGCTTATCCCCCGATCAAAAGAGGATAGAAGTACACAAACTGAAAAAGTCGACGTAGTTATTAGAGATCTTGTCGAAATGACTAAAGAACTGTATTAAAATGTGAATGAAGAGGATTTCGTGAGTTTAATTAAGAACCATTCAACGAAAATGACTAACGTCCTATTGATGAAACTTGAGGGCGATAGGATAAAAAATATATTTTTAAAAGAAGGGGAATTAAATGAACATCAATTTGAAATGACGAAGATGGGTGATTATTTAAATATGATCCAGAATAGCTTAGATGGCCTCGAGGGGCAAGACCTTAATCCTGGACGGTCTTCCCTCTCGAGTGATGTTATAGCTTGCTATACTATAATTTACGAAGAAAAGAAAAGGGCTACAACCAGTAGTTCAATTAGTTTGTACATTAATATACGTATGTATTTAGATACAATATGTACGCAGAATTCACCATGCATACAGAATTACTGATATGCTTACAGATTCGAGTCACTGCGAACAAGATTACTTCCAGAATTGGAAAGATAGTAGCAGAGAGGAGATGTCAAGTGTCAGAAGAGTGTCCGATTCCAAAAAATAAAAAAATACCCTCTTGGCACTTTACGCCAAGGCCCCAACCTCATATTAAAACATTGCAAATATTCTTAAACTGCAAATGGTTAATTCAAATCAACCCCTCAAAGACCAAGCTATTTTTTTTTTTAAATATCAAATCCGCTAAATATTAAGATTAAAAATAACCCTATCCCGTGAAATTCTGAAGCACAGTACTTCAGGGTCACTTTCAATAAAAAAAACTCTCCTAGAGACCTCACTTCGATTATATTATAAAAAAAATATAAGTAATACGGTCCTTCCTCCTCTTATAGGCAAAACAGTGTCCTTTCGTTAAAATTCAAAAAAACTCATCTCTACTACCATCACTCGTCCTCAAATTCTAGACGCTTTTCAAATCTGGGACACGACGCATCGTCTCCTATAAATAAAATTCAAAGAAAAATAAATATAACACTACGAACAATCATAAATCCACCTCGGTATATTCGCAACACAAATATAAAGACCTGAAAATCCTCGCCCTTCCATCAGACCATATCAAAAAATATTTCACAAATTCATAAACATAAACCAATCCTTTCATAGAATTCCTCTGCCAAAAACTGTTCTACTTCCTACAAAAAAAATATCACAAATAACAACTCGGACCTCTTATCCCAATTTAGTTAAAATCATTTCCAACATATCTTCAAATGATTTAAAAACTTAAACTTCTTAACAACCTTTAGCTTGATTATCTTCTTATCTCTTTGTTTCTCTCCTTTAATTTTAATATACAAAACCTAATAATGACTTCTTCGCTTCTGTTTCTGGTTCACAAAGTACGTTAATCTTCATTGATTTTTTTTA
Source organism: Philopotamus ludificatus (assembly GCA_022495035.1). Lineage (NCBI taxonomy): Eukaryota > Metazoa > Arthropoda > Insecta > Trichoptera > Philopotamidae > Philopotamus > Philopotamus ludificatus. The sequence continues at coordinate 79,981 of JAGXCT010036968.1, forward strand.
TATAATATGTCTTTTATTTCTTATTATGTTTTTTTTACATTTTTATCGTTTATGTTTTTCTTTCAAAAACTCGAGCGCGATATTTTATACCTTGTTTATTTCACTCATATTAACCTTTGAGTTTGACATATTTGACTCAAAACATACGAAGATGTGGACTGTAGAGAAAACTGAAATCTTTGTTCTATTGGAATTTGGAATTTGGAATTTTATTGAGCCAACAAGCTATTTCTTATCGTGTGGTGCATTCTATCAGACCATAAATATATTTTTTTAATGTATCTATTGTTTCGTTTCAATGTACAGGAAGAGCAAGTGCGACTAGAGACGACAATGAAATCAAAGATGTTTATTCCCGGGACGAACTTTTAAGGTACATGAAAAACTCAACCTCAAACCTACATGATTTAAACAAATTTCGACAAAGCCCCCAGTCAGGAGGATGGTGGAGCAGACTTTTAGGTGGCAGAATGATGTACGAAGATATCTTCTTGCTAAGAATATACTCAATATACAAACTCTCAATAAGTTTTCGTATTCCTTCATTAAATTAAACAAATCTCTCCATGTTTCGTCAGATTTTAAACATTGTCCTCACTGTTCTGTTCAAAGGACCATACAGGCGAAATCCCGACAATGCAAGATCAACGGAACTGTAAGAAGAACACTTCAAATACAATGCAGATAGTGTAATCAGTGATATAGACTGTGTCCATTTTTTATCAAAGAAGTATACATCGCTTACATTACATGTAACTGTGCCTAGAGATAGCTACACAACATCAAGTATCGAACAATAATCTGATTCTAATCAAATTTAATATATTCTTTCTAAATCTGTCGAGTTTCGAATGCTAGTTGAAGTTTGAACATTATTTTTTTTCTTATCTAAACTATGACGCAAGATTAGAATCAATAGATAACTACGACGATAAGCTACTAAATTAAAGATTATTGATGTGTTTTTAATTAATGATTTATTGGTAATGCTGAGAACATGACAACATTAACCCCACAATTTATCCCAGAAGTAAATCGATATTCATTTAATATATTATAATATTAATAATACATTTTATTTAGAAAATAGATTGTATGTCATTGCTTAAAGTTTATAATCCCTGATTATCAGTTTAGCTATTAATCGCTGACTCGCTCTCATTGAATTATTTGATAATTAAAATCCACTCACTGTTACTAGGATTACTCTTTTATCATTAATAAATTAATGACAATTATAAATAAATTATTTATTTATGTTTAACACACATATTATAATACATTTTTGTGAAAACATAACACTGTTCTTTGGATTAATATTATATTTTAATTGACCTATTATAATATTATTTTTTATGAGTAAATATATGAACAAATATTAATTTAAATCATCACTATCATCATTTGCGAGCCACAAGGCCCTCACTCGCTGAGGGCATGGGACTTACCAAACTCTCGTTGACCTATTATAATATTATTTTTATATATATAAGTAAATATATGATAACAAATATTAATTTAAATAAACAATAATAAATTAGTTTATTTTTTTTTGATGATTTTAAAATTTATTAAGTTTTCTCTTTTCGAAATTGTAGTAACATTTTTTATTCATTAAGTTCTGTTTAAAAAAAATTGAGATACGAATCCCCAGTTCGAAAATAAAGATAAGTTTATAGAACGTCATTAACATAATAATTAGCTACTTCGGGTACATATCCTATAGCAAATGTCGCTTTAGATATAGTTTTAAATTTAGTTCTCAAAAATTTGAATGCATGATATTAGTTTTTCGTAAACTGGTAGGAAGATTTTCTTGCGCAATGTTTATTCGATGACTCCCGCTTGTTTCCTGGAAAAAAATCGAGATGAATGCCATTTATGAAAGTAAGGGCATATTTTACATTCGATTTTTTTAATACGCTTAAAATTTATGGCGTGTCAATAGTTTTTTTAAAGAATACTTTGTTGCAGAAGAGTTATTCTGTTTTTTTTTTAAATCAATCGATTACTCAGCATTTTTTTATGAAATCTTTGTGATTGATCGATTGATTAAATTTTGCGTAATAATCTAATCTGAATTAATAATTAAAACCATGAAACTATAGTAAATGTGTTCAGTTGATAAGTGTGATGTTTGGTACCGCGCTCGGTGTCGAGTACGCTGTGACGGAACGGGCTGGCAGCTGGTATTGCTGTCATTCAGCCGCCGCTCGGCCTCAGGGAAGGTTAGTGGTGTCGCCGCTTTCGACTCTGCCCGGTGAGGAACCCTGACCCCGACAAACCCTTCTGCGCATCCAACCTGCCCACCATTCGTTACTGCGCATTGTTTTTAATTAACAAATTTGTTTGTCATCAATCGTCATTTCGTGATTAGTATTGTAACAACTTGTTTATTTATAAACTGTCATTTTAATAATACCGCGAATAAAATATTAACTTATTCTGCGCAATTTCCATTGTGAACGTAATACCATATTTTTAGAATATATAAAGGATACTCATGATAAAACAATTAAATAACACTCGTTTGTAAAAATGTCAACATCAAATTGAATTATAAACTTTAGCCAATAAAATCCAATGTTGATACATTTTAATTATCCTTAACATATTGTAGTAAACATGTATGATAATCTGTTATTTATGTTTCTAGGTGATCGCCATATTGTTTGATATTACAAAGTTATGTGTGCATCTGAATAAAATAACATCGCAATGGCTAATTATACGGACGATGTCGTCAATCATCTCTACAGCGAAATAGTGAAAATCGTTCCCGGTTATGTATTCTCGATATCAGACGATTTTGTGTATCATCCGTGGCTGTTTGCATTTATCGGATCGTCATTGGTCGGACTCAGCGGTATATTTCCGCTCTTCATAATACCCATCGGGGATAAAGGATCGGCGGATAGTAACGGTGAGTAAAATTTATTCATAAACATATTATTTCTATGAAATTGTTATGATTCATTGATTGCACCTATTATGACAAGTACTTGCATATATTTTTATTATCATGATAAGTGCATTGTTTATCATAATATAAAAAAGACTCGTTTATATGTACGTAGGATCTAGACGTTTATTAACGTCATTAATTATAAAGGAAATCCCATTTAATTTCACGATATTTACAGATTATATTAAAATATTATCGTGCCAATTTTTCGTATTATAATAATATGTCTTATCATTGTACGTGATGATCTCGCTGAACTCGCTATATGTTGCAATTATTATCGTGCATTTTTTTAATATTATTTATGTTCATTTAAAATTATATTTTCTTTTCAGGATTATATAATCTCTGTTATATTTTTAATATAAATTTGGACTCGTCCGAGATATCGCGGTTTGCTTCTTATATTTATCGTCATTTAACATTGATCATTGTATTGTGTTTAATAAATTGCACATTATATGAGGATCCACTCGGCTTGTTACCAATGTCAAGTTATTTCAATGGCTCCATTGACTCATGTGCCGAATGGACAATGACCTTTATTCTTTAAATTTTCACTCGAGCAAATGACCTTTAAAAGATGATAGCCTAGAAAAAAAATTGATTATCGTATTCGTGCGTTAATTAATTCAATTTTCGGTAATACCGACGGAAGTATGATATGATTGATTTTATTATTCGATCGGTGAGACTCTCCCACTCTCGTTCACTTTTACTTTCTACTGTGTATTTGGCTTGGTCGTTACGCAATCCGTTTTCACTTTCTTATTTTTGTCATATTGTATATTATTTATAAAAAAAATCGATGTTATTCGATACGAGGATTTAAACTATTGTGTCGATCGATTGATGAATAAAAATATAATCCATCATAAACTCCATTATCAATGGGCTACTGATTTTTTTTATTATTACATCGAGTGAAGATCAAATCTCGGCTTAAATATACTCAGGCGCCAACTCTTTATTTTCAGATAAGATATATTTTTTTGTATCAATCTCCGTATCTACGTTATCAATTCAATCTACTATTCCGATTGAATCTAGCGATTTTTTAGTGCGTCATTAAATCAATTATGTTAAATTCTTATCTTCTTTTTTGTATACATTGTAGTAGCAATATTTTGCTTTTATTAAGAAATTTGTGATGTAATATAGGCGGAGACTGATCTCAATTTCATAATACATTATCCTCTTTTATCATTTGTTAAATAAACGAATAAGTCAATAGCCGACGATTGTCTCAATCATTATCTAAACTTGTCGAAAACGAATCCCTTAGTAACAGCCGATTGTAATCATAACTTTATCTTTTCCATATTATAATCTAATTATTGTGTCTCATGTATTTATATTTTCTTTTTAATTTCATCCATGGATCAATTTTATTATTATAAAAACTATTATTTTGTGGTTAATTGTATTAATAATTTTTCATATACCCTAGCTTCTTTGTGATGAAGCTTATCAACGCTCCAGTCGACTTTCCGTTTTTTTTTTAATCATTATTATTTTAAATTATTCACGTCTGGCTCTGCCTTGTTAGGGACCTTGAGGTCTAAAGGTGCTATTGTCAGTGTAAATCGTCATTATCTGCGATAATATAAAGTCTATAGATTAAATCTCCATCAGGGGACCACATGGTAGTGATCAGTTATTATCATCACGTGCATCAGATGCCATTTTTGATTTGGAAATCTGATTTTGGCACGAAAAAGTGTCCATCATCTCGATCGATATAATACGATCGATATCCAAAGAAATATTATGTCATATGATTCTAGAAAACGTTTAGTGGTCTCTGCAAAGGCTTCTCACATTCAGGGTTATGCCGTGTGACCCTGAGGAATAACGCACTTCCATGTACCAGATCAGGTTTTTAAATTCGAGATTTGGTACGCGTACAGCATTTACTCGTCGGTATTCGATTTAATTTTCGTTTTGCGTTGCAATTTAATATGTTATCTGCAAAACATCGCGATTGGTTTACAGTTGTGGTTTACCGTAAAAATGAACAACAATGCTTTGCAACCGTAAAATATGCACTCTATTGTGTTTTATTTGATTTTTAACGATTCGAATTTGGATGGCAGATTCGGTGGTGTTATAAAAATAATGTGGATCGAATAGATTCTCTCTAGTACAGTGGTAGCTAACCTTTTACATACCATGCGCCAATGTTATCAAGTATACGAGTTCAGATGCGACGTACAACTCAAACATCTGTTCTACCTTTTAAGGTTCATGGTTGGGTTAGGGGTAGGGGTAGGATCTACTTCGCTTAAGAACACGCAACTAAATTAAATAATGTACGGCAGTTCAGAAGACATCTTCAAATTAGTCATTCGCGACCTCATTTTGATTCTGACCATTTTCATGAATGAAGATACTTGTTCACATCTGTATGTCGTTCCGAAACGAGATATATAATTGTTTGCAAATTTTATTATTTCTAAGAAATGTTCATAGGACAATGAACACCAAAAATGAATCATCAGAAGAATTTTGATCTAAAAAAAGCTCTACAAATCTATTTTTACATTACTAGGCATCCTAATTAAGTTTGTTACATACTAAAAATGGGTTTATAAATGCGATCATTCATAGCACATTCATTTCAGAAATCGGTTTTAAGGGTTTTTTAAAAAAATATAAACAGCTTTTTTTCTATTTAAAAAATCTGCTTAAACTTATCTGTTTATCGTATTTGTTACCAATATTATGGGTTGTATGCACATTATTTATATCATCATCATCATCATCATTTGCCAGTCACAAGGCTCTCACTCGCTGAGGCATGGACCTTACCGAACTCTCACATGGTAGTCGAGGTCAAAGGAACCTGAGTCTCACACGTGACGTGAGGGCTCCCCTTTCGTGTCCATACCGCGGGGACCTGAGCCGTCTTGGTATGCGGTTTTTTGTAAAGAGTTTCCCTCTCTTGGCCATTGCTGGCACTGGACGTACATCTTCTACCATGTTGGTATAGGATTTTACCCTCTCGACTGTGTCCAGGCAAGTAGGAGGGGGTTTGCCTCGGTATTCGTTTGTTCTCTTCTCTAAGACATTATCTGCTTTTAACGAGTCACGAGTGACAAGTAGCGAGCGACCACACACACACACCTATATAGATATACACAGGCATACATATGCACATCTGCCCAAAACGAGTCTCAAGTAGCCGGTCGATATAATGTAAGTTAAATGCGACTGAGCTACGCTAGTGGTCGGATAGGTGTCTGAAGAAAAACTATAAATTCAGCGATTTTTTTTATAACACTCTTGAGCCCATTTTTTTGCATGGGGCTGTAGTTGCTGTTTTTTCGTTTTTGTCATCATCAGTGGTTTTAAGAAGACTTGCACCATTTAATTTAATTGCAAAAGTCGGCATAAGATAACTCGGTTGTTAGTTTTCTTTTTTAATGAGTTTAATGATCTCACTTTTATTTTTTTATAGTCGTGAAGCGATTGAACTTTGTGGTAAACATTGTTCATATTTTAGATAGTATTCTTTTATAATGAATAAATCCAATTACCTAGTGTCTGAGGAACGTGATAATGTGCATTATTTCCTCTTTTGAAGGGCCAAGGACATGGGTTTCTTGGAAATATATATTTTCTTGAATGTAAAAATTGCAGTGGTTTTCCGTTGCCTTTTGCACCGCAGTATTTTTTGTACACTGCTGCTTTTCAGCTTATTTTATGATAATTCGAGTTTTTTTTAAAAGATCGGCTATCGTCACTCATAATTTCGTCCATCCGAATATTACAGGTTTTTCACTATACACCTTTTTCTTTTTAAATACACCCTTTGTATTTCAAATACAACCTTTTGCAAATCAAATTGACCCTTTTAAAAATTAAGTTAAACAATTAAATATTTTTCAATAAATATACATAGACGTGTGCATAATCATGTGTCATAATCAATGTCTCTGTTGATACTTCCGTAGAGGCCAGGATTTATCTCGTAAAGCCTCGTTATTTAGTGTTTTAAGCCGGTGCTACAACATGGTTCATCCATGTTGTAGCAAGATTGAACAATTTCAAGATAGAAATCTGGATCACTCAGGATGTTCATTCGGAAACATAATCATCTCTCCACAAATTATTTTACGCACAATAACGGCAAATTGACCGATTAAAAAAAAAATTACCCCTTATATACGTTTCTTTATCAGTTTTCAAAACTGGTTTCAGTGTATTTAGTAGCCGTTTTTCTAACTACGTTTTTTATCATTATATAAATCTGACAAACCACTTTCTGAATGTTCTTGAATCTAAGGAATTTAAGTTTTTTTAACCCCGAATCTTTGATTGATGAATAGTAGAAATGCGTGGACTTAATGTACTAAAAATAGATTTCTAATTACTAATTACGTGTTTATTTAAGGAATCTGTTTTTAGTACATTTAGTTAGTGAGTGTTGGTTTGTCAGATTTGTCAGATTTCTATCTTGAAATTGTTTAATCTTGCTACAACCTGGATGAACCAGGTTGTAGTAAGCTTAAAACACTGAATAACGACGCTCTACGAGGTGAATCCTGACCTCTACGGAAGCATCGTCAGAGACACTGATTATGACACATGATTACGCACACGTCTATGTATATTCATTGAAAAATATTTAATTGTTTAACTTAATTTTAGAAAGTGTCAATTTGATTTCCAAACGGTTGTATTTGAAATGCAAATTTTTTTATTTTTTTTTCTTATTTAAAGTAAAAAACCCTGTATGTACTCTCATCAGCATTTAACCATTTCCACTCTGTCCACTTTTAATCAAATCTATGAGTATGAATAATTAGATATATGATGATAAAAATTAAACTAAATAATAGTACTACAGAGAAAAAAGATCCACCGTGTTTGGGCAAAAAAAAAATCCTCGAATGCATTAACATTTAACGATAATTGATTTCTATCCAATTCGCCTGGTATTGAAAGGAGTTATAGTGCGTAGTTCGTTTCTGATATAATCTATCATATTTCACAAGATCCAGATATATTTAGTAATATCGATTGACATACATATCAGTAGCCAAAATCGGACGATTAAATAAAAAGCATAGTGCCAAAAACGAGATATCTCATCTTACATTTTTGTTGTCAGTCAAAGTTGATATTGCGTCGATATGACGCGATTATAGATCGATGTTTTTAATTTAAATAAAAATGCATTTAATGATCAATTGTTGCAAGCTGAGCCCGATTGCGATCGTTATTGATTAGCTTCATACATTGCTGGTTTGTCATCGGTATGTGCGTTTCAAAGTCCTATCGTTTAATCAATTATGTTATTTACATCAATACGTCGTCCTTACGATTGATCACGTCTATATCATATATTTAATCAAGGCGCGATTATTTGTTTAAAAAATTAGCACATCTATCATATATTGGACGCATACTGGAAATATTAATGGAGAGAATACATCATATGTGAAACATCTTGCTCAGATGATGCCGCCAATTTAAATATTATTAATTTGGTACATTCCATTCGTATAAGATTCTATAAAGTATAAGATTCTATTCGATCAGATGCTATGAAGACTTGTTTGAAATTCGCTTCGACGAACTGTAACAATTAACTCTTTAACGGCTATGGTCATCCCGGCGTGACAACTGTCAATTCATCGCACACGCTAGCTACGCGTGCTGGAAGCCTTGTGTACAATTTATTTTGATAGGAATATGTTCATTTGATTCGTAGGAATATCCAGAACTTATACGTTTCTTTACTGAATTTGAGTTTTGGCTACATTAGCAAATTTATTCGCGTAATTATGTAAATATTTATGACGATTAAAGGGTTTAGGTTTTTCGGTCTTAATTACAACGTTACTCGCAAATATGAAATGCATCGAGACATGGAACCGAAAAGAAACGATTACTGAACAAAAAATGTAGAATCGAGTTTGTTGTGAAACAAAGCAACTTTTTTTATCATCTTAGACCGAAATACATCAATTTCGTAAAGAAAAATGCTATAATACTTACATTTCGCCATCGATAGTAAAAACAGAGAGTAACTCTAATGCGAAATTAACATTGGAAATTCATATACTCTGGCTTTTTACGCGGATTTTAAAACCCCGCAAAAAAATCAAGGGAGAAACATATTTTTTTAAATCCACCTAATAATTAAATCTGTGGAAAACATTTGATTTTTTGGATAGAAGATTATACACAAAAATAATTTCTATCGATACTAATACAATAACACAAAAAAGTATGAAAATATGTAATCATGTCACGGCGGCTCGAAAATAACCGCGTCGTCCCAAGGGGGTCTATTTATAATGGAAAATAGACCCAAACATTTCCAATCAAAATATTGATAAATTTACAATCGATTTTTTTCGAAGAATAAAAATGGTAATTCGTGATGTGCTTCATAATTTAGTCGATATTTCCATTATATATGACAACGCTCGTGTCAATCGCACGTGTCACTCGCACTTGGCACATCTTACCCGATGCGAGCGAGAAAAAAACATCGCGCGCGTTGCAACAGTAGCGAATATTGTTGTTTCTATTTTTTTTTTCCAATAAACAATAAACGACAATGATTATTTATAATATTTATTCTTTAGACTTTTAGACAAATACAAAAAGTTTGTGACATAGGATTGTGACATATTGTGATATTAATAGAGTTATTCGAGACAAATGAAAAACTTGGGGTTCTCAAAAACCATATCGAATGGTAGAAATCAGCAATATATTTTTTTACAAAATGGGATAATTGAAGAAAATATATATACACTTGACTGGGTACATTGCACCCTCCTATAACGCTTAATCCAGAAACCCGTCTCAAAGAAAACTAGGCACCCATATAAACTTTGGAGTTCGGTTTTTTAAATCGTATTTTACAAATTAAAGGAAATCAATTCATTAAAGATTTTTCACATTTTTTGTTTATTCACGCATGCGTGTTATACCTTATTGTCAACCAAACGGATATTGACCTTTATTTTGCACGGTAAATGTATTACATATTTACGAAAATTGTAATTTGATCTTTGTAAAAAACGGCGCTAAAGGAGAGACTATCACACACTTTATTCTATAGCAGGGAGCGCTATAGGAGGGTTGACTATATAATGCCAATGAAACTGGGAACAAATAACTAGCAGGACTTATTTATATAAATCTTCAAAAAACTGCTAGTTGCTTCAAGACTTACTAAGGGCTAACAAGTAGTCTTAGATTTCAATAATTTTTTAAAGAATAATCAAATCATTAAATAAAGGATCATCTCAACCTTTAAAGGATATTGCATTTAACATGCGTTTCAAGATATTTTGACAAAGATGAATTTCAAAATGTGTGTTTTTTTGCGCAACTATCATTTACGCGACTTTTTCATAGAACGTATCTACTGCGTAAATTGAACTTATAAAATTTAAGAACCAATTGCAGCGTTTTTGAACATTTGGAACAAAAGCAATTGCGTTTCGTGATATATATTTTGGTCCACTTTCAAATTCATATTCTAAATTAAGATGAAAACTTGTTTACATTGAAAATGTGATGTCATATTGGCGCGCAATATTTTCCGGTATGCGTTCTTGATAAATATAAAAATAATTCTTGAGATATTTATTCATTACAGTGTGCATAAAAAATAGTTTTTATAGCTACAGTCATTTTAGAGATTTGATGGACGTTTTTTACTCTGAAACAATGGAGCGCATATTTATTTAATAATTTTTCGTTATGAATAAATAATGCAGTATAAAAAATATAATTTCGATTCGATTTCGAATCAAAATAATCACATCGATGAAAATGCTTTGACCTATTTTTTAAAAAGAAATTCGATTTGAATGTAGTTTTGTATGATTATATTTAGAGAAATTCGTATTGTGGTGCAAAATGTGTTTATTAGTTTTCATAAATGAAATTTCTTACTAATGATCCATTGCGCTGTTTGTTCCGCTAATCTATGCCCAATGTTATCTGCAGCGAAGAGCTAAAAACAATTCGTACAGGATTTGCCCCACATATTTTTCCATGTGTGTGTCAACAATTTATTTTATCTCCATTCTCCACTACTAGACGTCGAGAAAAACACTCAAATAAACTTGTTTATGTTTTAATTTATGTATGCATCAGCAATAACGTTCCGTTACATAACGTTTGATTGTTATGAATGTGTGCGATTGACCTGTCCGGTAAACAATTGTATTGTTTCTACGACGGCACTATCGTAATTTTAAATAGTAATATACTTTATTTGAACATCATCTCTATTTAATAAAATATTATTGTATGCATAGTTCAAAGTTCATCATGCAATTTATCTATATATTTATATATTTACGCTATAGTAACACTCTTATCATGAGTTGTGTGCACGGATTGAACAATCCATGGCGTTACCGTTTATCATTAACATGACATTGGATACGGTATTGTTTTTTGATACATCATTGGGAAATTAGTTGAGAAATGATAGTAGATATGTCGATAGAACATTTCCTCAAGTAGCCGATTCTCATTATCTTATCTCGCGCATTGTAACAACATAGTGGTTTTATTGGGATGTTGACGTGTTTTGTGTAATTGGTTTACATTGTGCTTTTAACGAAATATTTAATGATTGATCCAATTGTCGAGTAGTTTGATCGTTATCAAACGTCGCCGACAGTTAATTATTAATTTGGAAACACACAATTGAAGCGTGATTTTAGTTTGTTTATCGATGACATGCTTTTATTGTCGTCTCGTTTTATATCTGATATATTTAATTTTCAGTTGATACGCCGTCACTGAAAGTTCTGTTGAGTTTTGCCGTCGGAGCTTTGTTGGCCGACGTTTTTCTACATTTACTTCCCGAAGCATGGCATTATTCGCAAGGTATATTACTCATTAATAAATAATTTATAATTATTTTTTTATTTATTATATTAATTTTTCAGCAAACGGAGGTCACGTTTCCATGAAGTGCGGCTTATGGGTGCTGTGCGGTTTGTTGCTGTTCATTATCGTTGAAAAAATATTCGCCGAGTCCGTAGAGTCTAAGGCGGAGGAGCCGGAGCCTGCTGAAACGGAACCGAAAAAGCCGTTGGACATTGAAGAAATTCACAGGTTGATTGAGGCCGAGAAGAAGAAAAGAGACGAGGCTTTGGGGCCTGATTGTAACGGCGGCGCCGTGTTATCCGACGCAGATAGCGGCCACGACTCCGTGGATACATTTTTGCAGGGGAGCTGTCTTTTTAATAACAACAGTTTGAATTTGGGGGGCAATTGCAGCCTCGCCGGAGACAATTCGGTGATTTGCAGCGGTTCGATCAGCCGACGCGGCAGATGTCTCAAGGGGAGATGGATTGAAAGAATAAAGGAGCCGTCGAACACAAAAGAGAGCGGAAAATCTAAACATGTAAATATAATTTATAATATTTATATTTTTATAAACAGTATTTTATAAATGTTTGTTTAATCACAGGTAGCAGGATATTTAAATCTATTGGCGAATTCAATCGACAATTTCACTCATGGTTTAGCAGTCGGTGGATCATTTTTAGTCTCGTTTAGAGTCGGTGTACTTTCTACATTTGCTATTCTCGGTATGTATTAATTAGCATAAATTTTCTACGATATTAATTATTTATTCTGAGTTTAAAATATGTCAATTTTTTAGTACATGAAATTCCTCATGAAGTCGGCGATTTTGCTATACTATTGAAGAGTGGATTCTCCAGATGGGAAGCTGCAAAAGCACAACTCGTAAGTTATTTATATAATTTTTTTTTTTACATTGGAATTGCAGTAAAATTGCTTCATGCTCACGATATTTATATTGGATAGTATTGTTCTTATTATTATGTTCCATTGCCCATTCTAACCACAGTGTCTCACCGGTGAGTCGTGATGTTGTTTCAATGAAAATACAGATTTTACCAATAAAAGATCCGTTGTTTGCGCAATAAAAAAAAACCAACGTAGTGGTAATTTGTTGAGTTGATTTATTGATTAACACTTTAAAAATGCAAGCGCATACCCTGGGACACTAATAATTGACACAATTCATCCATCATTCGAGGTGTAGTATAGATTTCGTTCCAGGGTTTGCAGAGATCTGTGAATATATTGTGATATACTTTTGTACCCAGGATGAAGCTGTCTTAGACCGGTCTGACACAGTTCCATCTCTTGCTATCCATCCACCCACACCGCATATACCTGCTTGGGGCCCGTTCAATCGGTGTAATAAATGCAGTTCTTTTGTTGAAACACGTGATTTTAAAAATTAAACATAATTTGTTTAAGAGAAGGACGAAGGGAGAGGGAAAGTAGTTTTGCACAACTCTTTGAAAATCCATGCAGAGTGAAGCAATGCCCTGTAGCAAATTACATTGCTGACCAGGTCCATGTGTCCAATTGGGCCCTCCCTCGGGAGACCCGTAGGGAAAATGCCACATCGGACAACATGGATTTGATCGTGACGCTCGACGTCCAAGTGAGGACAGAATTACCGATAGTGATTGAATGTGATCGTTCTGATAAACAACTAATCATGATTGATAAGCTAAACTCTTTGAACTTAGCCCTGAAGCTACCGTGGCCAGTCATTAATAGGCCGACCTAAAAGTCTGAGAAGAACCAGCTACAATTTAGCCCGGCTTTAATATCAAGAAAGAAGAAATTGGGAATCCCACCGCTCCTGCCACTAATCAAGAGCAGCTTTGCGGACACATGGATCGTTTGGTTCGTCCTCGATTGGGCGAATTATAGTGGATAGACTTGATGTCCGATGAATCGGACTCTTCATCTCGAGATTATGAATGACCGATGAGTAAAGCTCCAGTTAGATGTCTGCACAAGACTATCGTAAAGAATCCAGGATAGCTTATTATTCCTGTAGAAATTCGTCTCCCCTGTAACGATTTTTTCCTAAAACTTGGCATCGCCATCATTTAGCCTTTCGGACTAAATGAGTATTTTCAGAATATTCTTTGGAGTGTGGGTTTTATTACTGCATTTATCTTGAAATATTATTTAACTCGTTCTCGTTATTTCCTTCATTTGCCTGGGATTCAAACAATGTCGTTCTTCGTCGAAAATACTTTTTACACAAAATGCGTCTCCAAACGTGCACATGTTTGAGTTTAGGGCTTATGGAAGAAGCACTTCAAACCCTTTGTTGCTGTACGGATTAATAATCATGTTTTTCTTAGCCCCTCGGATGGAAATTTCTGCTCTCGTAAAGATCACTGCTTATGAGATCGGTTAATACACTTATTGTTGGGATATAGACAAATCAGTTATCAAATTATCTGACTCCAACAGTTAAATGTATAGATTTTTTAAGGGGGTTTACAATCAATTATTTGGATTTGCAAGGTACAAATGAGTAAGAAGGGTACAAATGACAAACAAGGTACAAGTGACCAATAGTCGAGTGTCTTCGGGAGTAATGAAGACAAATAATTATCACCAAATTCAGCTATTGTTACGTTACTGTATTTTCCTTCTTTTTTTAGGCTTATTCTATGACTTAATAAAGCCATTCTAAACAATAGTTCTTGAGAAAAATTGGATATTAATTCTTGAAAATATTAACTATAAATTACTTTTGAAACATTAAATTTAATTATTTTCATAATATTTTAATTTTAATTCAATTCTTTGTTTGTATTCAATTATTATCATGATGATTCATTTCTCTATCGTGTAATATGGTAACGGAAAATAATATGTCCTGTGTACTCCATTATCTACAACAATAAACATGTGTTTCTTTATACAATAATCATTATCATGTAAAAAGATAAATCATACAATTATTATTATACATTGTTGTTACTTTATTTTTTAATTTTTATTATTTTCAGGCTACGGCAACCGCAGGGCTGGTTGGAGCGTTAGCGGCAGTTGTATTCAGCGGTGCATCAAACACTCTCGGTAATCTTCTTATACCGTGTATTAATATCTCTCGATATCGCAGTCACAGATTTAACTGATAAGCGATAATTTATGATCGATCCACGTTTGTCAACTTATCGTAAATATTTATTTTTCAGAGGCAAAAACATCATGGATCCTACCGTTTACCGCCGGCGGTTTTCTACACATCGCTCTCATAACTGTGCTGCCCGATCTTCTCAAAGAAGAAAATCCGATGGAGTCATTGAAACAGCTAGCGTCGTTGATATTCGGCATCGCCATTATGGGAACGTTAACATACTATTTGGATTAAAATTGTCGAATAATAAATTAACCACGAATACATTGTAATCGAATAATGTAATGAATAGCGAGGTTATCCATAACTTTGGTACAAAATTGTCAGTATGTTTTTGTAATACATTATTTTTCACTCAAACAAAATGCTACTGGAACAATTCATATGTGATTATTAATTTTAGATATTAAATTCCACCTCGAATCTTCTCATACGAAGAATAAATATAGTGTAATTTATAGTCGTTTAGTATATTATTATTGTGTAGTGTTGATATTAAAGTTAGGGATTATTTTTTATATCTAAATTATATATATATTCGGGATGATTTTCAAATTTTAAGTTAATTGAATTCGTCCCACGATACATCCTATAGGAAAATATTTGATTTACATCTAAATTTTTAAACATTTCGGAGATTCGTGAATATATTTAAAATTATACATATATATTTTTTTAAATATGCAGAAATATTTACATTCCTAGTCACGTAATTGGATTTTAGGCCTCTATTACATTGGAAATAAGTAGATTTAATCAAACAAATTCACTATTAATTTTTGTCACAATTTAATATAGAGTTGTTATACTTTTTTGCATACTTACGAGTTTACTTACGATATTTATTCAATATACTGTTGATCAAAAATAGTAATATAAAAAAACATTTAGTTTCTCTTTTGACGATATGACTGTAAATAGTGTTCTTATTGTATTATATTTTCTAAAATGATCATAAAGAGATATTATAAATTATCTCGTTCAAAATATTTGTGAAAAACTGTTATAAATCATTTTTCAAAAAAATCATAATTTTCGAATAGAAAATATTTTTTTTATATAAAATATATTTTAAATATGTATATTGTCTAGCAACTAATATCTAGATATTTATAGAGATTGAATAATACCACATCCTAATTTGTTACTAGTGATTGCCATAAAAACCTGGAAATTATTTTTTAAGTTTTTTCGTTTTTCTAGTTATAAATGAACAAATATTAAATCTTTTGTCACAATTTCAGAACACTCTTTATAAATAATATTATATACAAGTTATATTTTATCATAAAGTTGATCAAATTTTTGTTTGAATGATTATTTGAACGCTTAAAAAAATGTATGAGAATCATATTCTCACTGTAACATGTATTTACTTGTGCTGTGTATTTTAAATATGTAGAACGTATTATTCTTATAAAATAATATATACATTTATTTTTATTAAAAAAAAATTTTTCTTTCTCATATTTTTTACTTATGTTTAAGAGATTTTATATCAGATTTAGTATTAAAATTATATATAATAAAACAATGAGGTAAATACTGTAAAATGTTTAAGATTTATGGACATGAAATACAGCTTCTAAGCGTGGACCAACGCTTTTAATATAAAGGATACAGTGAAGCGCTGCGGAATTGCATATTTTGTATGAGGTACAATAGATTAAAAATTACAAATAACATTGAAACCAATTTAGAAGTACGAAGAAAAAGCATCCAGGCAAATCGGTGCTACTTTGGACTTTAACAGCATCTACGGTTAAAATTCCTCTCAAAGAAGACTAAAATCAAGCTCTACATGGCCCTCATCAGGCCCGTCCTAACGTACGGATCTGAATGGCTTTGACAAAACTGAATGAGCAGTAACTGGATATCCTGGAGAGGAAAATTCGAGACGAATATTTAAAGTCCTATTCGACAACAGGCAACGAGGCGCTGTACCGACTATACAAGGATATACCGGTCACAACTGTCGTCAGAGTGGCCAGACTCTGGTGGGTCGGTCATATGTCAAGGATGCGGGACAGTCAGCCGCCGAAAATGCTTATAGTTAACAAGCTTTCCTGTCCCCGAAGGAAAGTAAGACCAATGCTAAGATCATTGAAACTTACCGTAAATTGGAGCGACACAGCGGCAGACTGGACAAAATGGAGAAGGGTGTTGGATGAGGCTAGGACTCTACAATAAGGCTGATGCGTATATGATGAATAAATGTTCGTTCACGTCCAATTAAATTAAACTTATTTTTTAATACGTAGCCTTGATTTAACTCTAAATAAATCAATAAAAGGATGTGATATTCTTACAATAAATATATATAAGATCATAATCAATGTAATAATTTAGAGAGACATCTATTAACATCAACGATAGCTATTTTCTGTTAATTTTATAAATTCTTTTAAGGTTTTATAAAGTGGAAGGTTATTAAGTTACCAGAATTAGATCATACCGATAATTATCGCTAGATTTGATGTATGGAAATTTTCAATTTCTTTTTTTTGATAGAATGTAATACATTTTAAGGATATTCTTCACATATATATATATATAGTTTTTAATGATCTGCATTTTAATTCAAAAGAGACGTGGTCAGTATCTGTAGTTTTTTCTTAAATGTCCAAAATTTTTATCGATATTGTATATCTTAAACACGAAAGCAATAAAAGCTGTCTTATCTGCATTTTATGTAAATTATTTCGATTAAAAAAAATCATATACGCTCCAGTTTCATTAAATTGTTTATTTAATCTTTATTTGTCTATGGTTCGATTGTTATTCAAATTGTGATCGAGCCGTGCCGAACGCTTCCGAACAGCCCCGAGCCAGCGACGAATGAATTGAATAGCTCGCACGAGTCACCTGGCACAGTCTACCTGTGTCCGTCCGGAGCTCCGGTGCTCGTCTGCGCGTCTCACGAGAAGTAGTTCAAAACTTGTGTCAAACCGGATTAACCGCTGCTCTTCCGCGTCGACCTGTCATCCGCATAATCCAAAGATGAACATTTCGCTAATCTAGAACTGTCCCTGCGATCGTGCCTGTGGGAAACAACAGCCGTGTCTCACGACTTTTATTCCAAACATCGAAAGCAGTGGGAATGTGAGTAAAAATTTACAATACATTTCTTGGCAACCTTTTTTGTTGTAAACGCATTTCATCATGAACCTGTGCGGCAGATATATTTTGCATGACGTATATGATATACCGCGAAATGTAAATAATATACTTAAACGACCATAGACAATTAAAAAAAAATTGTGACATTTTGAGGTTATGTGGCAAGGATTCGTATATCTCAGTTTATTTAGCGCAAGTCTTGACCTCTGACTGTCAGATCACCTGGTCAAATATCTCAGCCGGTACTCTCGTGCGTTTACCGTTACTTTTGTCATCCTTGTCTAAATTAATCCATTTATTTTCACAATACATAACTGAGATTCATGGCCGTGTTGTGCTATGAATTCACGGCTGTGTGAAAATTTGCAATTTACATATAATACCTAATACGAGGTTTTAATTTCGTAAATAAATATGTACAACTTGTTTGTGTGAAAGACGTGATTGAATACGGAGGCCTTGAAGAGTGCAGTTTTGGGTTTCGCGCTTTAACGCGTCGATGTCTCCCGGTGTTTGATTCATATGCAAATTCGGAACTAGTTTTAAAACCATTGAAATGTTACGAAATACGATTTGTCTGTTTGCGTTGTTTCGCTGATAATTGGACGATTAAAAAATCGTGTTTTCATGGAAATGATGTCAATATCTCGACGGGAAAATGGGTCGTGACACTCGATAAAAAAAATGTCATCGTGATTCTGTATATATTGCAGATCTGCGGTCATCATGAGTTGGCTAATCTTGATTTATATATTCGACATGCATAAGAAAATTCATAATTTACATTTGTGGCGTTTCGAGTGTTTTCTTTAATGGCCTATTTATTGTATGCCTTATAGAGTATTTAAAAACATGTTTTTTTTTCGAAAATATTGTATTAAAAAATCGAGATTTTTTTTACTTCATTTCATCTTATTGCTCATATTTTGTAGTATAGCCAGGAAATTAATAGCTTTGTATTATGAAAACTTCGGGTTTAATTGCGTATATTATTTAACTACTCACTCCAATGAATTTATGTCTAGTTTTTCCTTATTGTAATTACTTTTTAATACTATTTTACAATATATATTATTTTCAATGGAATTCATATAAAATTTACTCATGGTGTTGGCTCAGAATTATGCCAATAACCATGAGTATTGCCTATTGTTAATAATATAATAATAAAAATATACAAGGTTTAATTAAAAAAATACGGCAGATTCTGTGTTTTTCTCAAAAAATCTTCCTATATTTTTTGAGTATTCTTCGAGTATTCCTTCAGAAAGTCAGTCTATAATTTTTCAATGAAGGTAAACGTCGTTCTTTAATGCTTTTTTCATCTTCAGAAATAGGAAAAAGGCCATGTACGGTGAATACTAAGGCAGAGCCATCATAACTGTCTTACTTCTTTAGTCTAAAATTGTGTTAAAAAATAATTGAATGAAAACATTGATTCCAAAAATTATATTTTTTTATTAAACCTTGTAAATCTGCGTTTGTATAATTTTGCATAAATATATATACATTGTATTTTTTATGCAGTAGATTAGTTCTGGCAATGAACGTGTAAAATAAAAAAAAAACGTAAAAATCTATTTCGTAGCATAGGCGAAATTTAGTTATCGAGGCTTTTGCGATTTTTTTAATACTTTCATGTGGTAGTTTCCCTACTTTCTCATTGCTGTTCTTACCCCATATTCGTCGAAGCTATTTTGATTAAGTCATAATAATAATAGTTTCGAATATGTACTTAGGGTTTATGGAATGTAGAAAATCAACGATTTCCAAATAATTTGTGTTGTTCAAAATGTCGATGTTAGACAGACACAAAAGTGGTTTACACAATTCTAATCTGGGAATTTTTCATTGTCTAATAAACTACAGATCGGGCGGTCTTTGAAGTCTAATGACGAGAAGTTAAATGTCATAATTGACTGAAATTCACGTAAAAACACTGGGTTGATCTCGATGAAGATGGGAATCAACCAAACAATCGTATTGTGATATTTGTATAGGGATGGTTTCGCGATACGACGTTTGGATTCCTCATCAACTTCTTTTTCGGGTGCTTTGTCGGTTTTTGGTGAGCTCCAACAATTCTGGAGCTCCCAATCCAGTTCACTTGCGAATGTTGCGGAGCTACGACAACTTTCTTTCCAATCACCACTTACCTCGCAGTTTTCCCTTCACGATTGTCTGCAGAAAGCGATACTCTGATCTGCGAATAG
>JAGXCT010036969.1:5677-99205 GCA_022495035.1 Philopotamus ludificatus
TACGCACACAGCCGGACGGCTTCACTCTCCCAATTACACGACTCCAAATAACACGTTCCCGATTTTAGTGTTAGTGGGGGTTTAACAGTATATATAATTTTAAACCAGATATAGTCCTTTCAACACTAACTTGTGTTGCCAGAGCTACTAAAATCACCAAGGCTCTTTTGTATAAATGAGGATATGCATTATTATTTTCTTTGTACATAGTTAAAGTTATTTAATATGAATTGAATGTCCACTTCTGTAGAAATAGTCAATCTATTTGCCAATTATTTACTACTTAAAAAATCGTCTACCTTATCACTTTCTAATAACGATGTTTTAATATTATATAATTAATTAAATAAAATATCGCGCAAATCGATGTATTTTCAATTCAACTCCGATTTTCGTTCCAACAAAAGTATTTTTTTCCGGTTTCTGGTTTAAAGCCCTGGATAAAATAGGATTTCGAAGTAATGCGAAAGCGGTCTCGGATGCCGTAAGACGAGAAGGGGGTTTAAATTGTAAGAATCTGAAACTACCTCCATAATGGGGGTTTCTATTAAGATTTCGCTCCCCCAGAGATAGAAAGCTGTCCCAGATAATATCCATAAATCGAGACATAATGATGATAAATTTATATGCCATGATAATGTTAAGTTACGAACCGGTTGAATAAATTAATTTTTGACAATTGAATTTTCTTGCCATCGAGTGTACGGCCATAAATTGCGGCAACAATAGAATTAAACTTTTTAAACAAAACCAGTTGCCCAACGGAGTGTGTCTCGACTTCCGCAATTATTGCAAGTACTCTATTCCCGACATTTTGTACGATAAACGCCATTGTGCCCGGTGCATTGTTAAATTATGGCCTCAATCGGATGGTTACAGCATATTACGACGTACAAAGTCGAAATTCTCAGAAGCGAATTTATTTATGTTTTTTTTTACACAGTGAAATTAGTCGATGCACTAACGAGCGGGGCCAGCCGGAGCACACACGCCAAAAACCCACATTATGCAATTTATTTCGTTGCGGATATTGTCGAGAATCAAGATCAACGATTCCTAGAATAAATGTGTTCTGCGACACATAACATTGTTTGTTTTGTGGACGGTGTGCAATATGTTCTGCAGAACATATGTCAATGTCGATGACACGCGTATTGCAGAATAATACGCGATAGTAAAGTTCATAATGGAAATTCTACGGAACTGACCTATGTTAAATTATTGACGTATCTATATTACCTATCGAATAAAGAGATGTATTTTAAATACGCCGATGATATCAAACGATGACTTCATTTCAATATCATCGGTGTATTTTTAGTCACATGTTTGGAATCTGGATGCGACGAAAAAAAGGCATCCACATTTTCAACCTTTTATTTGTGTTGAAAATGTGTGTTGCAATGGTTGAATTAAACAAATTTAGTCCATCCGCCGTTTCCGAGAAATTTCAACCAGACTGATTTCCGAGAAAGTCTAGCGACGAAATGGGATTCAATTATGAGCGCGGCTATTTACATGGGGGGGATGTAAATATAATGCAGGGAACATTTTAGATTGTGACTACCCATTAGGGAGTCACGCTATCTGAACTTGAACAAATTATCGCAACACAATCGATAGAGCGGATGAAAATGCGGGAAATGTAATGGACGGTTGAGACGATACAACTCTCGCGCATTGCGGAATATTTTCTTGGTACAGGGGTTTCAGACCTTTACATTTTTATTATAACAAAAAAAATACGGAACCTTTTGACCGCTATGTTTCTCATAAGAACAAAAGATATACGGAATTTTTAAATTACGCGAGTTATGTTAGGTGTTTATTTTATTGTTGACTGTCGAGAATGTTTCATGTGTGAGTATGATAGGGTTTAAAAAAAACTTAATAAATCAGAGCCCTCGTCAGCGCTACCAGCGTCGTGTATTAGATGGATGGGGGGCGGCAGCGGGGTGGGGGGTCTCGTCGCTAAGCACTGTGTTGCGCTGTGACTCGAAGCAGTCCTGCGACGTCCATACTAAGTCTTTTTTCTAATTGTATTTGTAAACTTAACGAAATCAATACATCAAATATGTTTTCATTCGCGTATTTTAAATTACCTTGTTATATCTTTAGTCTGTTCACACGAGCGTGTTATAATTTGTTGTCAACCAAAGTGCATTAAACTTTATTTTGAGCGACAATGCATAACATATTTACGAAATATGTAATTTAACTTTATCGTTTTAATTATGAATCACTATAGGAGGGACCGCTGCACACGCCGCTCTATAGCAGGGAGCGTTGTAGGAGGGTTGACTGTAACAGGCAAGTGCTTGCTGAGTGAGGTGGTGTATCTTTGAAGATCTATCAGTGTCTTTAGCATAATTTTCAATAGATTTTTAAGTTTGTCTAGTTCTTTCAACTTCTTACTCATCCTTTTTCTCAATTAAGGCTTGGTGTGTGAGTTTCTCAATACCATTTTACAAAAAATGAAATGCATCTTTTTGTGTTTTAAGTGTTTCTACGCCATCATCATCATCATCATTTGCCATCCACACTCACTCACTGAGCGTATGGGCCTTGCTTAATTCTCAAATGATAGTCGAGGCCTAAGGAACCTGAGTCTTACATGTGACGTAAGGGCTCTTCTTTTGTGTCCATACCGCGGGGGCCCAAACCCTCTTGGTATGCGATTTTTTGGAAAAAAATTTCCTCCCTTGGTCATTGCTGGCATCGGACGTGTATCTTCTACCGTTATAGCATCGGATTTTGCTCTCTTGACTGCCCAGGCAAGTAGGAGGAGGTTTGCATCGGTTTTCGTTTTCCTCCTCTAAGCGTTATCTGCTTATATCGAGTCACAAGTGAGAAGTCGTAAGTGATTATTGATCCTGTCGTGCAATAGCAATCATTTCATCATGGGAAAGACCTCCTCAAGGAGAGACCCCCTAGAAAGAAGGAAGAGAAGCAAAAGTATCAAGACTAGACCGTTTATCGGTCAACAGATTAGAGTTTTCCTTCCCAGGGCATACTGGTTCTGTGGTAAGAAGTCCGTCTGAGAAGACCAGACTCTGCACCAAACATTTTTTCATCGTTCTGGATGAAATGCTTCTGTTTTTCCAAATTATTGATAACATTTTTGGCCATCCCAATTCGCCGGATCTATTTAAAAATAAATACATGGAACGATGATAAAGGATTTATTTCATAAAACTGCGGCCTTGCAGTTTCTCCACGCCTGCACTACTCCATTAAAGATACAGCAAACTGCAGTTAGAAAATGGCGAATGCATGTCTATCAATATTCAATCGCACAAACTAGTGGATGGAATTTCGCAGAAAAACACATTATCGCGATTCAGCACACCATGAACAATAAAAAGCTTTGCACTCTGTTGCACATGTAGGTCATGAAAAGCGTCAGTTTTTCCAAGTAGTTATTGAAACTTAAATATATATTTCTTATTAAATAATTACGGCCCAATCATTAATCTTGGTAAACAACATTTGCGATAGCAATGAACTCGTATCGATACGCATATTCTAAGGAATTTAGATATAAATCGCATGAATTCTAAGTAATGCGTGAGACTGATAAGATTCGACGATGGAGTGAGAATCGTTACACGGTATTTACGATAATACGTGTAAATTCATTGCGTGACGTGAATATAAAGACATATTTAATATACCATTGATGTGGTGACCGGATTTTAATGCTATTGATCAAATATGAGCGATTATTAAAAATGAGGTTCGATGATACATGGCCTCTGGTGTTCCAAGAATAGGAAAATAATTGGAAAGGTTCGATGTAACGAAGTCAACCCTGATATAATGATGCTTTCCCGTGTTCAGGCGGTGTATAAAATCAAAATGAGGTTCTATGAAATATTAGTACTAAGCTTAAACCATTATTACGTTTAATCTAATTTGTAATTGATTGTGTTACCAATAAATCATTTTATGATGTATTTTCATATTGTACGTAATTTCTACAGCAATTATAGATTATCATTGCAATGAAATATAAAAACCCCGAATATTAATCTAGATTTCCGATTTTAACCTGTATTAATCTTATAACTAAGCTTATCAACATATATAATCTTCGACGTTGACCCTTTAACCGCTGGAGAAAGTAACATAACTAAGTCCCATACATAAATTAATTTGAAAAAACTCTAATTTACTTACGAAACTTATGGGTTTTGGATATTCCCATGAATCAAATGAATACATTCCGGTCTAAATTACTTTTACACAAAGCCTTCAGAACTTAATTTAGACTTGTCGCCTCGAGGTGAGCATAGCGATTAGAGCGTTAAACCCATGGTTATTTCAAAGCGAAAATTGAATCGAGCCAGCAGAAAACTGAATAGATATTTGGATGTTTTGTAAGGAATATAGCTTTAGCCATTTAAATGGCGAAGATATAAAAAAATACTGAATGAAGAAGACAACAATGAAGCAAATTTGATAGAAATGGCAACTGGCACGAATAAAGTAAAGTCATATAGCGATAGTATTCATGAAAATGATGCGCCGTGATTGGGACCAAGCTTTAGAATCTCGCACTATAGAAGACTAAGCACACATACAAAATGTTGGGTTAAGTTTTTATTCATTTTTTAATTTTATTTTGTAAATTCAACAAATTGTTAACCAATTACACGCTCTAGTCGCCTAAAGGCGTGATCTTAGGTCTGTCCCACAGGCCTCAGAGCGCCCTAAGACGCAAACCTTCATGTCATGTAATGAATTAACTATAGTGATATTTGAGTTTTAAATATAAGCTAAATATTCTAATCTATCCTAATATCAAAAACTTCAAGAAAGATGGGAAACGGTTTCTAACCCATCCGCCACGGCGGCTCGAAAACAACCGCGTCGTCCGAAGGGGGTCTCTCAGAGCATTTCAATTCAAGATATTGATGAATTCTTCATCAGTATCTTGATTTTTTTTTAAAAAAAATTGATTATTCCAAGATTAAAAATAGTTATTCATGATATGGTTTATAATTTAGACCAGCGATACTCAAACCGCGGGCCGCATCCGGCCCAAAGAGCTCTTATGTGCGGCCCAAAATAATTATAGTCACCAAATATTTTCTATTTCATACTATACTGCATACATATGTATGTATGTGTTACATGTATAGTTTACTATTAATATGTTGCGGCCCGCGTAGAAAAGCAAAAATTGGAATGCGGCCCTGAGGAAAAAAAGTTTGAGTATAGCTGATTTAGACGATATTTTGGATTTTTCTACTAATCAAATGACACACGCGTCTCGCAGCACGTGTCAATCGAAAGTTTCTCTCTCACTCAGCACATCGTACTGGATGCGAGCGAGAAAAAACATCGTGCCCGTGGAAACAATAGCAGATATTGTTTTTTTATTTTTGATGATTATTTATAAAATTTATTGTTTAGACTCTATTAGACAAAAAAACTTTATGACATGTAGGATTTATATTAAACGAGTTGAAACTTAGGCCCATGTAAAAGTTATATTCAAAAAACATTTTTACATTCATAAAAAATGCACCTAATCCCTCTAATATTATTGAAAATTTTTGAGAACACTGAATGTCTTAAAAAAATAGGATTTTTTAATGGATTCGAAGCTGAATACAAATGAAATTTCAGAATTTATATAACATTCCACTACGAAATTGAGGAATTTTAATCCAACTAAAAATAATTGAATGGTAGTGTGACATGCTAGAACAAAAATTTCATTAACTCTAAGGTTAACTCTGTATGTAGTACTGTATGCAGATAAAAAATAAATAAAATAATAATTATAGAATAAAATACCGAACTATACGATTTTTTTTTACGATAGCAAATAAAACTACGATCGATAAAATAATAACTATGTACCGAGAACAGTACAAGGTTGGTCGTATAACTAGAACATTTGACCTTAGCTCGTCTTAAAATTTTTAGAATTTTAACCACATATAATTGCCATCAAAATACGATATTTTTAGTATGGCCAAAACCAGATAGCTGCCAATCATTGGCGATAATAAAACGTCATCACAACGACATCGACTAATATATTAATCGGCGTTATAATTTAGACATATTTCTCGTTCTCGTAAAAAATGCAATAAATAATTCAACGATTCAATACATAATGCATGTAATCTAACGTCTATATTGAAGCATTGAAATTTCCAAGAAATATAATTTAACGACGGGTCGCTTTCGATCCACCATATAATTTTCTCGCAGTGTGGCTAGCTCGAAACGATGTATTATGCATAAAACTTTGAGCCAATTTTAAAATTAAATATTATTTTCATCAGTGAAAATTTGACGATGTCCACACCTAAATTATACACGTGCAACAGTTGGCTTTGACACGATCGAATATACATATTTTCATTATTATTGCACGCTATGAACGGCATTATTCGGTGGATACGCATTCGACGTGCGTACGTCATTGACGCAAATTACCCCAGTGATGTAATATAATAATAAATATATCGATTAATAACATGCGTTGTGATCAATTATAACTAACTGTCTTATTAAGGTCAATCTGAAAATAAATCCGGTCATAACTGCAAATCATACACGATACTAGGAAACGATTTCAAATTATTAATAATTATTTCGCATAATTGAATTGCGTAAATATACAATAATTGGTAAATGACATTTCGTATAAAACAAACGAATGAAATGTTTTGTTGTCTATGAAAAATTGTGTTCATTTGTTAGTAAGAAAAGTTGCATTCATTTGTTTTTTCTTCCGAAAGAGCGGCAATTGTAAATAATGCGATTAATTAACATGGATTTTAATCGGAATCTTGTTGGGAGAAAAAATGAAAACATTGCGACGAAACGTCAATACAAGTGACGTTTGTCGATATAGCAATGTTTTCGATGCCAGTCGACGTTCATTTTGGGGTCGCGACGAAATGGGGCGACGCCTCACCTCTGGATGATGCTCAGGACCGGTTCTCCTTTCGTTTTCCGGACGCTGTCGCCGACTCAACGACACACATGTCACACGCATTTGCAGAGGCTTTCACTGGGAATCGAACAAAGGATCACTCATGTTAGTGGCGGTGGCTGTCAGCGCCACGTGCGGCCCCGAGCGCGCGCCCCACGCCGCGCTCGCCACCGCCGCGCGACCACCACTGCCAACACAACGCAGACCGACAGAACCTAACAGCCGCGATGACGGCCATGAACCAACGAATAAACAATCGCCTCCCTCAGGATTTTTAACATCACCCGCACCGCAAATAAACATTGAAAAATAGCCACGCATCTCCGAATAACACCTAACATCACAACATAAACAACACACTGAATCATAACTCTACGCACACACATCCATATTTATAATAAAAAAATAAAATAAAATAAACACAAAGCAAACCGTAATTGTAACACAATTATGATGTAAAAAAACACGTATTTGCACGCCACATATATTGAATAAATATGTTTAAGCCATCGAGTATGCATAATATATCTGGTTTTGTCAATAGCGCGATAAAATAACATTTTTTTTATATATTCTCAGAATTAATAACACAAATTATGATAATTTTTTTTCTGTAAAATGTTTGTTTATTGCCGTAATATTGCGCTTATTTTCGTATAAATTCGTATCTTATAATTAATTGAATCGCGTCAGGTTTTTGCGAGATGAAACGATTTCACTCGGCCGAACGAGGAGAGGCTGAAGGATAAAAGTACATTGGAGCAATCGTTCATCTCGCGTCTCGTTTCGACGCGGTGCGATCGATCCGATGCGAATGAAATGGAAGTGCAACGAATGCGGAGTCTTCTGCGAAACTGCAACGCTGGTCCTTCCCGAGAAGAACAACTCGTTTGGCTGTAATTCCCAGAAGATGCTAACATCTCCTCGGTTTACATAAAGTTATTTGGTTGACCCGAGAAACCGAATACGATTTTATAGCCGCGCACGCGAGAACAATGCGAAATCCAACAGTTTTGTAATCAAAATGCATTGGCGTTGTTTTTTTTTTATTATTTCTTTTACGAGAGGTCAATCCACCGATAAGCGAAATCGGTCATATTGGACCTACGTAATTATTTTTAGATATATTTCCACGAATCGTGTTTTTCAAAGGCTTTGTTTATTATAACAATAATGGCTGTGGCGTGACAAAAGGCGTAAATACATTTATAGTGTTTCTCGGTATTGTTGTGATTTAAGCGTATCACGGTCACGCCAGTGTATTAAAATAATTCGGCTACACCTGACAACAGGTGTTGCGAGATATTTGAGAAGCGTGGCTACGATAAATTGAGAACTTGGTCGAATAAGTAAAACAAACATTGAAGAAAAACGCGATTTAAATAAATAATCAGACCTTCCGAGTATTTTACGACCGTTTTCTGGTCACTGTGGTCAGCGATGAGGTTCAAATTTAATTTAAAAACATCGCAAAATTCGCACGTGCACTTATTAATGTACATATATTATCTCAGCGGTATGGAATGTCAATATGTACAAATAAATACGATTTATAAAAATAATAAATTCGAAGAATTTAATATAATCCGTAGATACTGAGGTCACGCCTCTGCTGGATAGACATTTCAATATATCGTCAAAAGGTCAACAGATATGACTTATATAATTCTATATCTATTAATAGCTCGAAACTGATAATGTTCCGCGATGCAGTTAAACTTTAGTCATCATTTATTTCAATATAAATATAATAAATTAATTATTTATAATAATAGATAATTGCACAATCCATGTGAATCGATTGCATTCATAATGGTCATCTTCAAAAGAAAACGATTATTATATTTCTTGGAAAATATTCATAAGATAATGGTGTGCATTATCTTCTTTGTTGGACCCTTTGTGTCTGTTCCGGGAAAAGACCGCGGGACACAAGCCGTCCGAAGGTCTCGACTACCCCGAGGTATCGATTAAATTAAAATAAAAACAAAAAATGATAACAAATATTACATACTTAATCCCAAAATTTTCCAAAAATTCTATTTGTAATAAAATATCACACTGACAAGCGTAATATATAAACATTTTTGAATTATACGAACAACCGCAGGCGAAGACAGCAAATTACACTCTGACCGCATTTCTCGTACAACTCGCTCTTTGACATACTGATATCTAGATGAATTTAAATTGCTTTCATTCATGATTAATAATCTAAAATAATTGTTAAACCTCGTTTTGATAAGCGTTTACATGGAATTGAGGGGAACGTCAGTTGGCCGCAAAGTGTCACCGCGACGCCGTTCGTAGAGTCGAGCGGGAACATTTAAAATTTGGATACGACCAATTATAACATTATTAAATTATGTATCAGACATCAATCAAAGGGGCGTTTATGAATTCGAATGGTCAAAAATAAATTGACGTGTCATTAATTTTAATGGACACGGCGAAACTAATGTCTGTATGCAATTAGATTTTAATTCCTAGAAAATTATATAGATATAAATTCAGACATAATCTTATACGTATTTTTTTATGTCTCACGCAATATTAGAAAATAATTTCCGGACAATGCTACGATTTCCACGAAATTTTCCTTTGTTATACAATAATTACAATTTCCTCTAACTTTCATTGGGGTTGGATATTTTTACTTTATTTAAAGAGTTAATAAATCAAATAAAAATATATAAACAGAATACAATTTGCTCTCATTTAACGTATTCAGAAAAAACAGTTATGAAGCAATCATGTTGATTTAATTAATATTATTTCATTGGCCTGAATTCCATCTCTAATTTGATTTTATTTATAAAGAATATAATTGGTTTTCTATAAATCTAATTTTATGCACACTAGTATACATATATTAAATATATTTGAAAATACGCAGATGTTAGAAACCATTTTCTATTCAGAAAAAAATATTAATTAAATTAAAATAGCTTTCATCATTGCAGAAAACGATATTATTATCAAATTAATTTAAAATTTGGCTACGCTAACAGCCGGTCCGTGACGGCGGATCGAAGGCAAATGCTTCGTCCGAAGGGGGTCTATTTATAATGTAAAATAGACCGAAGCATTTCAAGTTACGATATTGATTAATTCTTAATCTATATCCTGACATTTTCTTTTTAAATGGATTATTTTAAGAATAAAAATAGTTATTCACGATATGCTTCATATTTTGAATCTTTTAACAAATCAATATGACGCGTAAGCGACACACGCACTCGGCAAACCTCCGCTGCAGACTGAGCTCTCGCCGTACGTGTCAATCGCACGTTTCACTCTCACTTAGCACATCGTACCGGATGCGAGCCAGAAAAAACATTTTTTTTCGCAATTGCGGACAATAAAAGACAATGATTATTTATAATATTTATTTTTTAGACTTATTAGTACAAATACAAAATGTTTGTGACATGTAGGATTTATATTAAAAATGTTATTCGATAAAACAGGACACGGCTAGGTTAGGCAAATTAAGTATTAATATGAAATATATACTAATTTACATAATTTTTAAAAAAATTGAGAATACCTGGTAAATAATAAAAACTATGTTGAATATGCAATAGTGTTGTACTTAATATATAAAAATTTTACGGCGAATTTATTTCATGTATCCTAATTTTTTTCTGCGTTCTATTCCGAGAATCATTTATTTATCCCATTTTTTATGCCAATGTTTAATTTGTGTTTATCTAATTTTTATTATATACTAATAAAATTGCCTTAAAATCCCAACGGTTATTACTGAAATCAAGTTTTTCCTCGAAAGAAAATTGACGAAAAACAAAATATGTATTGTCACGTTATTCGCACAGTGAAGGTATTATACAATATTTTCTATACAAAAAAAAAAAAGAATATTAGGATTAGGAGGGATAGAACCAAGGACGCGATTTCCATCAAATAAAATAAATAATTACAAAAAAAAACGGATAAATCGACTATTGTTGACGGATTTAATTAAATTGTATATATTTAATTATTTTGATGGGTTAAAAAACTGTCTTGGTTAAATTGCACGTCTAAAATACTTACTGATCATGAGAGATTTATTATAAAAAAAAGATAGAGCAACGTTAGCCACACTCGATGTGTATTGATGCATAGCCGACAATGCCCTTTAATCACATTCATCTATTCTCTGAATCCTAGCCGGCATCCAATAAAGCATTTGATCGGCTTCCAAGGAGCTCTGGTAATCCTTTCGAAGTACAAGTGTTCGATTGGATGATATTGCTTTTCCGAGAAAACCAAATAGGTATTTGCGGTCGTCGAAAGCATTGTCCGCAAGGAAAAGAGAGGCCACAGTTCACAGCAGCACAGTGACTAACACCGAGTGACTTGTGCAATCAGGATGAAGAGCCTGGTTTCGTTTAAAACACAAAAACAGCGATCGAACGGATTCTGCGAAGGTAGGCTGGCTAATTCAATTTGTCACACTTGAGAATCGAGTGGTTTATTTTTCAGGCTCAATCTATCATCGATAGCCGGCAACTTCGGAGAATACAATAATCAGAAATAATCTTGTTTATTGATTTTCTCACATATTCATCGCAATAGGAACTCAGTACGTGTTGTATGAATGAATCACAATGCAAACACAACGCACGTGCGAACAATTCATTTAAAAACGAAAGTAATGCGAAATGTTAACCATTGTTTATCTGCATCGATTGTATCGTAGATGAACTTTAATTGCACAACGCGAAATTGCGTTCTTTGAATCGGCGATACTGTTATGGCGTGCAATAATGAATTTTCCGAGAATCGAGTAATACTATTCAATTTTCTTCTTGACCACATAACATGTATAACAATTCCACATATGCATTTACATCAGGAAAAGCACAATTATTACAACAGCGTTATGTGTCTAAGTGCTGATATTCTTTTACATAATGACTGGATGAAATATAATTATTTTTAATTGTAACGGATGCTTGTGCGTATGTATGCTTTTAGCTTGTGTTTCTCAGAATGTTTTCTAAGCACTTAGGCCGGAATAAGTCAATCATGATCAAAATAGAAGAGCGAATACAGCGTTTCTCAGATGGTCGTTTAAATAGTCTCGAAAACCTACGCCTTTTCGTTTCAATTTTCCCAGAAATACGAGTATGTAACGTTAATTTGATATTTGATTAATAATTCAGTTAATCGAGATGAATGAGATCCTATAAGTAATTATTAACTTTGTCCTGGGGGTCTGAGATTCAAATGAAAAATAATCACCCATTGCCCATCTCTCCTACTTATTAATATTTTATATAAATCAAATACACCCGATTCCCGTGATATTCTATTTACAGCATTCGCATTGCCTAAAGATGTCTAAAGAATTAATTATATAAATAATAATTGTGCTTTATTTTCTGCAATAGCAAGAAAACAACAATATTCGTTTCTGTTGTCACGGGTGCGATGTCTTTGCTCGCTCGCATCCGGTACGAAGTGCCAAGTGCGAGTGAAACGTATAAGTGACACGTGCTGCGAGGTCTTCAGTTGGCGGCTAGAGCTTAATCTGCAGCGAGACACAACCAAAATATCCATAAAATTATAAAGCATATCGCGAATAACTTTTTTTTTTATTCTTAGAATAATCCATTTAAAAAAAACATTGATTAAGAATTCATCAATTTCTTGACTTGAAATGCTTCAGGTCTATTTTCCATTATAAATGGCCACCTTCGGTTTTTTCCAGCCGTTGTGACGGTTGCGTTAATAATTTCAAGATTTAAATAAAGAAGGAATTTTACACGGAATTTAATTTAAATTTAAATCGACCATCATTTATCAACAGCGAGTCGATTGGCTGTCATTCTTTGCGTTTAATATAAGTTAATTTTAAGAAATGTAAAACATTACGCAGAAGAATAAAGGACGGGACGTCCTTTGCCATAAAGCCAGATGGAAAACAAATGTAGAAGCGTGTCTTCATTTCCTAGTATAATGGCGTGGGTCATTTCAGTAGATCAATGGACCACACGGAAACAAAGAATATCCAGAGCGGTCAACGGCTATTGTCTTCGTAGAAGAAAGAAGGGCCATAAAGTATACTGACTACTGAAGAATTCGATCATCGTTGTAAAACCAAAGTAATGCAAGTGGCCCATAATTCAAGTACAAGTACGGTCATCATAGAGATTTGTGGACGTGGGAACATCCTGGAATGCATTATTTTAGAATATAGAAGAACAGCCCCTAAGACGCCAGATTGGAGACGCCTTGAGATCGAGCGGGGGTAGCTGATCCACGGGTTAAATACCCGTGCAGAAGTTATTTTGTATCAGTCAAGACATAATCTCTTCAGTACCAAAGGAAACTTAGGGAACCTCCACTTCGAATCCAGTACCAAAGGAATCATTGAGAACCTTCCCCAGTATCAAATATATTTCATCGGAACAAAGATAAACCCATCGAACTGACGACAAATGACTCATTTCTTCAATAAACGATCATCTTCAAAACAAAGCGTGTTTCACTTTAATACCGCTCTTCGAAACGATCGTCAACTACTGGACGGTCATAATTTGGCGCCAGCGATACGCGAGCTCGGGTGCCTTAATATAAATGGTGGCAGCGGTGGTATACCATTTTTGGACTACTGTCGCGCCCCCTAAACATTAACATTACTGCTATTTTTTTTATTTTATATAAAAGATTTAAAGATTCGAAAAAGGGGAATCTACGTTGAAGCTTTCCGAAGTGTGTGTATTTAGAATCCAAATTGTCCACGAAAGCACCTGGAATTCATAAAATTTCACTTTTCGTGATTGGAAAAGCTGAAAAAACCTAATAAATAACCCCGTTGGATATTAGTTAGAAAGGGGCATAGATGGATAGAAGGATCTTTGAAGGTTAGTTCAAAACTAAATGGATTCCAGAAGTAAAAGGTTGCTGTTAAATCAGTTCTGTTATTAAATAATGCTCCTTCTCATCTAATTTTCACCACCTAACGTAACCTATTAATAAAGTGATTATTATTTAATGAGCCGACATTACCGTACTGGGTTTCTCGAACACCTTTGTAACGAAGATGACTCGATTAAATTGTGAAAAAAAAGATACAGGATGCGATACAAGGAGTAACTCAACCTTGGTATGAAATAAAGTCAGTAACAATCGTTGCACAACCAGATGTTAAAAGATTTTTATGGATTTTAATGAGCGCGAAGTCAAGTATGTCAGCTAATTAATTACAAGGTTTTGAATTTGACTGTAAAAAACATTAAGTAGTTAGATAACGTTTCAAGTATTCTGTGTTATGGAATGTAGATTATAAAATAGGGATGCAAGTTGTTTTTAATGGTTTTTAGTTTATTTAAACCGCGTCAATCAAAAATCAGCGTAAAAAAATTAAACCATCCATTTTTTTGAGCCGTGTAAAAAGATAATCGAATTAATTTCTTGATATTTAAAAAATAATGGACTATATGAACCGGACCGTACCGGATGTGAGCGAAAAAAAACATCGCGCCCGTGGCAACAGAGCGAATATTGTTGTTTTTAATTATTTTTCGCAATTGCCGACAATAAAGGTCTATGATTATTTAGACAAATTCAAAAGGTTTGTGATATTTAGGATTTATATTAAAAGAGTTATTTGACAAAAACTTCGGTTCCCATTAGACCCCATCGGCGCGGCTAGGTTAAAGATTCCTTTGGTTATCTGAAAAGATAATATTCAGATGTGATAAAAGTTTCCAATTTAACATTTTACTTATGTACTGCTTGTATTATTTATTAAATATCTAGAATAACTTGTGTAAATAAAACAAGAGAATGAATATCATAAATAATATTATCAAGATTGAAAGTTTCTTTTTGTTTAACTCATGAATTAGAGTTATAAAAGGATTTAATCTTATAGAGCAAATTTTGATCAAACGGCCATGATTAAATCAAACAATAGTAGAAGAATCGTACTGAGAAGTAAACTATGTTTGGAATGACAAAGATTGGAAGAACGGATCTCATGAGATCATTGCTTTTTTTTTTAATATATTAACACTCAGAGACCCGGTCCCGCGTTAGTGCGGAAATTTTCGTAAACGTAAACCCCGCCCTAGCGCGGGTTCACACGAAGCATGTTATCTAATGCGCTACAAAAAGCTTTCTTTTAAAGTTTTACGACTCGACGCAGTTTCATTTATTGCTCTGCATGCCCTTTGTAAAATATATGACATATGTATTTATTTATGGTTCGAAACTGTCCTTGAAATAATAGATTATTTGGATCGAAAACTTTCCAGTACTTACACATCGACTGTTACGAATTTAGATTTTTGTTTATCCATTCAATAAAATAACTTTTTTGGAATAATTATGTGGTACAACCCGTCACATCCTTTATTACAAAGCTAAAATACCTACATACTTCATAAAGATTGTTTTTTTATCGTCTAAAATACTATAAATCATCATTTTCACAGCTCGAAAATTTTATTTCTCATTTAAATATTCTTAATATAATATAAGTATAATACTTCTTTTTTGACCATATTATCTCCAATAAGAAAAAAGGTAATAAAGCATTTTTTACAGAACCGCGCAAAATCGCAAGATCGATAAAAGGATGCGGGTTTAGGTTTAAGTTTCGCCTGAAAACAGCGGGTGCTTAAGTGTTAAGATAAATTTTCCCAAGTAATAATAAATTTTATATATGCAAAAGCTCACAAACATATTTTAATTAAACTGTTTAGATTTTCAAGTTTCAAAATTATCTGATTTTTATTGAGAGTGAAGTTAACAAAGGATAAATATCATAATAATGGATTAAAAAAATAGTTTAGGAAGCGCTGAGCTAATAGATTGAGGCTTGCGTGCTACACAGTTTCAAATTATTCACGGGCGTGTATATTTCAAAGAAGCGGCTTAATTATAAATTATGTTACTAAATCATCTCTCAAATAATATTTAATTGATAATGTTATGTACGCATATATACAATAAAAGCTCCAGGTATATGCACAATGCACTGAATACCTTTGAGGTGCTAAGAAACCATTCTGAGAAACTCACAGGTAAAATTATTGATCATAAAATTTCATCGTCTCGAGACGTTATGTTATATTAATATTTTCACTTCCTTATTTATTTTATAATATACAATATGAAAATTGAATTATATAGAATCGCAGTGTTGAGTCATAATAGCGCTATGTCCTGAAAAATGAAAATTCCACGTGCGTCACGCTTTCAGAATAAAACTCCTCATCAAAGGATATTTATTTATTTTTAAAAATAAACGATTCCATTATTTGATCTGTAAAAAAATATCATAAGTACCGATTCGTGGAGCTATGAGTAATTTGTAAGACAAATACAGAAGAAAAAATGTTTTTTTTCGAACATCTTGTGTGTTTATGTCGAAATGGATTTGTACATTGTTTGTGTTTGTCATTAAACACAGTGTTTCATCATAATCTTCGGTTTCACGTAATTTTCATCGATTCTCAGTACCAAAAGTAATGAAAGCTGTTATTAGCATTCCGCGAAATGAGAGAAGAATGCGATACGGACCATGGCGAAACAGGTTGGGGCACACGTTTGATATTTTCTCCACAGAGATGATCGAAGAAAAAAAATATACATAGTGGTGTATTGTACTAGAGTAAAATATATATTCTTTGTGAGACACTTACCGGGAATTTGCATGTTTCCGGTGCCGCTTTTCGAAACGATTTTCGCAAGAAAATTTTACAGCGGATAATGTTTCATTCCTGGAGAAGTTGATGAGTGCACGTTGAAATTTGAAGAAGGATATTTCCAATAGTTTATACACGAAAATAAATTTATTAGTCACTGAGTAACCACAATGATACTCTTCAATGGCGAAACGGCTATTGAAGAGGCTGCTTAATTTTTTATGCTATGAATAAAAATTATGAAATTAAAATTGATGATGTGAATTGTTAAATTAATTAACAGTTACCGCAACTTAATTATTTCCCAAAATTTGCTAGTTAATTAAGCTTTAATTATGAAGATTCTCATAGTAAATTCAGCAAATATTAATTGATGGAACATATTTCTGAATAGCTGGTTGTTTTACTAGGCAATGATTCAAAATTTATATCATCTGAAAGCTCTTCTGGTGAGGTTGTAATGGTAATTTGGATGTAATTTTATGTATTTCATACCCTTTACCTGACCACACTGTTAACCTTCTCCAATTTTTTTCTGAAAGTGGCGCTACAACAAGAAATGAAAACAATGAGAAATACTTGGTGTTTGAGGAAAAAAATAATTAAAAAACAATGAATATACGTTAAAGTCTCGCTTAACACTGAGGTTGCTAAATGAAACAGTGTTAAACAAGGGCATTTTAACACAAAATATATTAAGCGAACACAAAACGCCTTTACTTCCATTTTATACTCCTTTCAAAATCTGAATCCTTCGCTACAATTTGATGAACAGTTTCGGTTAGCGTTGTTATACTTTTATTAAGGTAACATGTTCTTTGGGTTCATAGTTTTCAGAATGACTATTTTCTTCTTGTTCTGCCATTTATTAAAGATCGTCGTAGATAAGGCTCTCATCAGAAATCTGCTGTAACTTCTTAATATTCTGTTCATCTACATCCTAGTCATGTTGTTTTCTTTAAGTTGAGAATTTGGAGAACGATATGCTATTTTTGCTGAGAACCCTTGGATATCTCCATGACTAGCTTCTTCCACACACCGTTCAGGGATTTATCAGATACTTCTTGCCAAGCAAAGTCGATATTAC
Organism: Philopotamus ludificatus; assembly: GCA_022495035.1. Lineage (NCBI taxonomy): Eukaryota > Metazoa > Arthropoda > Insecta > Trichoptera > Philopotamidae > Philopotamus > Philopotamus ludificatus. Next base: position 23,388 of record JAGXCT010036969.1, read on the forward strand.
CCATGGCATTCATGATATTATATTTGTTTCCAAAATTTCACGATTTATTATTAATTTTAGCTCTGTTGTTGATATGTGTAACGAAGATAATATGCCTTAAAATTGTATATGACTCCATGGACCATCGGCTGATTTAACGATTGTAGGAAAACTACTTCAACCAGATTGAGAGTGTTTAAGTCCGATAAATTGTTTGAGCATTTATTCCGAGAACCGGAAAAAACGATATTTTTGTCAGAAAGAAAACCCTAGCGGTACCAAAAATTTTTTTTTAATACAAATAGAAACGATTTTTTTAAATGAACTGAAAAAAATGGTTTGTAGCTCTGCTTGTCATAGTAAAATTTTACTCAAATATTGAATGTGTATGAAAACATAAAAAGTTAATTATGATTATCGCAATTATCTTAACATCTAAAACACACATCTAAAACACACACAAAATATATCGACTTAAAGATGATTTGAAAGCTTCGGTTTCATCATCTCTACTATTTCTTAGATGCAAATTCGTACAAAAATAAGTTCTACATTATTAGTGGCTTGATCCTTAATCCTTTCCACTCTGAAGGCAATGATTGTTGGCCAGGAAGACTTTGGTAGGTAACTCCGTAATCTAACTCATTTTGGAAAACAATCGACTTATCATTTATTAATCCCAGGCTATCAAGATCTTCAGAATAAGAAAATAAACTATTTTTATTTTATATAATATATGTAATAAATACATCTTAAACACCGTGTACTGTGTGTCCAAAGCTAAGTTTATGTCTTTTGGACTGATCTAGCTTTTGTTTCGTAACTGTAGGACGGCACCTAAAACCACTCAACCAATTAAAAATAAGTATTACATTTATTTTTATCATTATTTATTACCCTGACTAAAATCGGGGCTAGTGAAATGTTTGTCATATCAGGTAATATTGGATAAACAATTTTTTTAAAAGTAATTGGTAAGCTCTAGACAAAAATGATGACAAGGAGATAAAGTAATTGTTCCACGAATTAAATTTCGATTATTTGCGAATATTTCCTACTATATGGACAATCATAGTTATAAGATAATTAAAAAATATGAATTGGCATAATGCAAAGATTGTCAATGAAGTGTATGATCGGACATTGTGCCTCAAATAATGATTAAATCGGCTATTACATCCAACATTATGTGTAAATGTTTTTTATTCACTTGCCCATTATATTTTTTTTTTTTTAAAAAATCGTCAAAAAATCTTAAAAGTAGCTGATTGGTTTTGGAAAAAAATAGAAAAATGTAAACTTTTTTCTTATTCTTGCGGTATATGTTTAGCATATGAACACTGCTTTTCTTTTGAGTTTCAAGTTGAATCCAATTATTAGCAGGTATTTCTAAACCCATTTAGTGTTCAATTAATTCAACCATTGTATTGGTATAATATAGGATAAGATATCCAGTTTTTATTATTAATTAAATATATCAATACTATCCATTATCGAATAATATTACTCGATCCATTATAGTACATATTTCATTGTATTTTGCAATTAAGTTTCATGTTGCGCCTAAGTAAATTTCCTGTGGAATTGTGCAAATATCTAATAAGGAAGTTAATTAACGATGATATTAAAAGTATTTTTCCGGTGCATTTTTCAAGCTAAAACCACACGTCAATCATAAACAAGGTATGAATTTTAAAGAGTATAATATCGAATATTATGCGCTTAATATCATTCCATTATATGCATTTGTGGTATTACCTAAAACGGCATTTTTAAGTTATTGGTAATACCTATGTTCAGTGGCAGCTCGTGCGTAACATATTTGGGGGTGCTGGGGAAGATTACAAATTAAAAAAAAATCAATTATGACGTAGTATGGACAGGGCGGGTCTGCTCCGAGTCGCAGCTCAACACAACGATTAGCGACAAGACCCCCCACACCGCTGCTGCCCCGCATCCATCCAATACACGACGCTGGTAGCCCTGACGAGTGGATAGTGCTCTTGCTCTACACCGTGCGGCGTAACACTAAATATTAATTTAATTTATATGTTTATATCCATAATATTTTTCCTTAATTTGCTTGGGGGTGCTGCAGAACCGCAGTGTATATGAACGAGCCGCCCCTGTCAATGTTATTATTAAAATTGTATATATTGTTAGTCATTAATTGCCTTCTTTCTTATCTAAACCACGTAATGCGATATCTGTGTTTGTAAGTAAGCCGGTGCTATTGATGCCATAAAATAGAGATTTTCCGTTTAAATTGCTAAACAACAGTTATCTCGACTATATGTAATACATTATAATATTTTACTTGTGCATAAAGTGGCGATTCGAAGAAGAACTTCATAAACTGGGGCCGTATAAAATTGCTCTGGCCATAAATCATCCATTACGACATTTAAAAATGTATTAAATTGGCACGAGTGCGAGTCGCCATGTGCAATTCTCAGCGAGTCTCTTTCAACTCGAATTTTCGCGATGCACCGGTGATAAATCCAGGTGTTGTTCCGGACAATGGACCGGTGCAACACTTCTCGGAATGTTTATGAACGGAAGCAAAAATTCTCGCACCGTGACAATGGCGAAGGCCCTCAGGTAGAGCACCGGTCCATTGTGGGACGCGATCTTTTTTTTTTTAGTATTTCGCCATTGTTGGCCCGACCCGTAAATCACGTTGAATGATTGTGACATAGAGCAAAATTTGATGTTTACCATTTTACTTTCTTTATTGTGTTGACCATTGTCCCGGTTCTTGGAAGTGAAACAAGACGACGCTGAGATTTAATTTATTTTTAATTTTTACGTTCCCAGAATTAATTCGAGCCGCCCTTCTGGTTCACGCACGCTAACCCCTGAGCTTCACACATCTGTTGCTGGAGTTTCTCGGAAACTACGACCCCTTATATTTAACGAAATATTATTTGGAACTGTCATTGTTGATCATTTTTCACTATGACACGCGCTTATAATGACATACGCATATGACACATCCACAATATGTTATCCAGACATCCACCATTTGGTAAAAAGATTCATCTACGATTTATATACTAACAATAGACGTGATAGACAACAAAAAATTGAATATTTTTAACAATAATATACGTAAAGTATTATTAAATATCTCCGCTAAACTAGTGATTCTCAAAATATATATATATATATATTATTAAAGTGTAAGATGACTGTAATTAGCATTCATTGTATTTATGTATACATTTAGAATCGTATGAATAAAAAACAACCTATTATTCGTAGAATAAAACCACATTGTTTATTAATTTATTGGTATTGTGATTACAACGAATTTTATTGTACGTGAGGATTCTAAATAGTCGGGACTTCTCATATTAATTTTAATGGCAGCACTGAGAATATCCAGACAGCAAAATAAATTGTCTTAAATAGCGCAATGCATAAATATATTAATTTTTAAAACTCGCGTTTTCGAGTAATAAATTATTAATTCCGAATTGCGATTAATCCCCTTTAAGATAAATCTCTTATGCGTCTCTTTTGTGAGGTACGCGGACAGTGGCGGATTTCCCCGAGGCGTATGAAGCGCGCCCCTGGGGCCTCAAAGTTCGGAGGACGCGTTTTCGAGTCCTCGTTGGCGCTGATGTTAAACCAAAATCATTTATATTTCATTGATACGCAGACCACACTTTGAGAAGTTTTTAACTATTATTTTTTTTTACATAGAGATGAAAAATAAAAAAAAACGATGCAATGACACCCTCGCCATACAGTCCTTCAGGGGTCCTAGGCCGTTGGGGGGCCCCATAATTTTTATAAAAATAATGAATACCTTGTAAACCGCTGCCCACCATTAATTTCATGGCAAGCCGCAAGCTGTTGGCAAAATCTGACAAACCGACATTTCAAATTTTCTTATTTATTTTGAACTAAAAGTAAAAAATGCCCCTAGAATGAATATTTTAGGGTGTAGTGCAGTGGAGTAATGATGCAAGAGTGGTCATGGATACATTTATGCAGAATTTATTTTAACTAATGTCACATCACAATTAAAGTCTCAGGATAGTAACGAGTAATTATCGCTGCTTTACAAAAGGGACTCCTAAAAGTTGGCAGAAGTAGATTTCTCTTGAGCTTGGCAGGATTGGATTCCCCCTAAGATGTGCAGAACTGGTTCTCCCCTGAGGTTTACAGGACTAAATTTATCCTAAGGTTAGCAGAACTGGATTCCTCCTGAGATTGGCAGGATTGCACTCCTACTAAGATTGGTTGAACTGTATTTCTCCTAAGGTTGGCAGAACTGGTTCTCTCCTGAGGTTTACAGGACTGGATTCTTCATAAGTATGGCAGAACTGAATTCCTCCTGTTGGCAGAATGAGATTATTCCTGAGCTTGGCAGAATTTGATTTCTAGTATAGTATTTTAGGGTGTAGGGTGTAGTGAAAATATTTGGAGAGAAGAAGGGGGGGGGGGCTAATTGAACTGCACCTAGAGCTTCTCAAGTGCTAAATCCGCAACTGCCTGCGAAAATCGATTGCTGGGCAGAAAATGTCCTACGCTTAGTAAACAAGCTTTCGTCGTCTCCAGATTAATTCTTCATTTTCGATCGTCTGTTTTGGCTGTCGATCTGTTCAAGATGTTTCAATTACAGCAATAGAAGAAACAAATAACTGTGATGAACGGTAATCCACTCTCAGTTATTTTAACCAATTTTATGGTGGATGTTGACCTTCATTCGAAAAGTGGATTTCTCGCTATTCCAAGAAATACCCAAAGTAGAGTTTCATTTTTGATTTCTTTAGCACAGCATCCTGCTTGAAATTTAATTTTATATGCAACGAATGCCATTATTTCAGTAGATTTCATAGAAAATGAAATGTCAACATAACATTGAATCAAAATAAACGAAAACAAATGAACGTTTATTTTTAAACTGCCGCGTTTACGACGCCATCTTGCGATCTCAACGATTATTAAATTAAAAATACGTGGCCATAACAACTTTTATCGCGTCCATTATAAACATATTTCAGCTCAGATAAAATATTTGTTTATACATTAAACCCTGATAATATACACCCTCGAATTACGCGGTAAGCAGCACGTTCCACGAAAAATTGCTTATATATAAAACGATACGACGAGATAATAATAATACATAAATATATAGAAAACTGTGGCATTTTTCTGCGTACAATCAACAATGCTGAACATATTAGATAAAAAAATATACAATCATATTTATTCTTAAAATTTGTACATATGTTTGTTCAAAACAATTTCATTATGCGTACTAAGAATTAAATATGTTATAATCCATTATACAAATTCCGTATGCAGTAAACATATCCTACAATAACATATGACGCTTATAAACGTAAATCTGCTTTTTTATTAAAACAATAGTTTGATTTACGCGATATACTTGTTGTAGGGATGGGAATTAATAAATTAATAATATGATATTAAAAAAAAACTATTTTAGAACCATGCATCTAATTTATAACCCCCTGCTGCCTTTATTTATTTTATTATAATCGATTATTGTGTAGTGAAGAAAAAAATGGGAATCATCAGAACACATTGACACAATTCTCGGAAGGTCGGGGTTGCTGGGCGAGCGGTTGTTCGCTCGTATGTTGATGATGATGACATGTGGGGTTCTTGACGACCAGGTGCAAGGAAATAAATGGTCACAGTCGACCTGTCCGATGTTTTTGGCCACTCGGAACGTCGGATGGCGTGTCCCGAGAATTGAAATAACATGACATTGTCCTAGCAGATCCAATAGAATGGCTGTATCGACGTCAGGCGAAATTATGCAAATAATCGTTTATGCAATCGCACTTCTGGAAATGGCAGATGTCAGTAATTAAACTGACAATCGCGTCATTACCGGGAAACGCGCCGAGGACCCCCACATATCCATTCTGAGTAAAATTTATATCTGCTGGCGGCATCTGGTCTTCGAGGAATCTTTTAACGGCTCGAGGTCCTGGATACGTGACGTTCCAGATTTTTAAAAATACAACTTTTAACACGCATACCGGGAACTGTGTTAAATCAATCACGAAAATTTCATATTTACCATTATGTAATTAAATAATACGAAAATATATCTTCGCACAAACTCATTTTGTGGCGAAAACAGGTCTAAATTTAATCATTTATGGCCGTGTGCGAGATAATTTCGAACGAAAAGAAAATTGTTTAATATCATTTATACTGAAGTTCTTAGTATTTTTTAATTACTTTAAACATTTTATGGTTAATTAGTAGTCGTAAAGTTTATTTAACCAACGGTTTTATTATCGTCGTTAACTTTCTTCATTTAATATGAAGTGTGATTAAATTTATTTCGTGAAATATCATGATGTGGGTTGGAAAATAATTGCGGAATACGTTTAGGTAAATAATACAAAACGAATGGCAAATCCCTTTTGACTAATTATAGCTAAAGTAAGCTTCGAAGCTCGCAGTAGTTCTTCAATTGTCATTACCAATGAAGACGCTGTTTGAATAAAAACATCGCAACAACGAACCGAATCGATTGCTCAAACGTTAGAAAAAAGCTTGTCTTCTTTAGAATGGATCCATTACGACAGAATAATTTGGATAAAAATAAAGCATCAAGACTTGTCATAAAACAAAAAAAATATATAGATAGAAAGTAAAGTGACTGTTTAGTGCTGATAAGTGCGCGCGATGTTATCCACTTATTATTTAAATGCTTGTGACATAAGTGATGTTATTGGATTTTATAATTCTTTTTTGTTCTTAATGAGGTGAAGAACAATTTAACACCTTCAAAACCAATCCAGTTGAGGATACTGCGAAGCCTCTTTCTTCTCGAATGCTGTCTTCCTTCGATGTTCTTCCATGTTCTTTTCCCTCTTCAGCGGATGATGTGGAGGATGATAAGATACCTCAAGCATTTCCAGTCAAGATATTGATGAATTCTTCATCATTATCATGACATTATTCTAAGAATAAAAATAGTTATTCATGATATGCTTTTGTTATTTTTTAACTAATCAATAGATCGCGTAAATGACAATGCTCTCGGCGATGTCGAGCCCCAGTCTAAGCTCTTGCGGCACGTGTCACTCGTACGTTTCACTCGCGCTCGCCACATCGTACCAGATGTGAACGAGAAAAAACATCGCGTGGCAACAGCAGCGAATATTGTTGTTTTTTTGACAATAAAGGACAATGAATTTTTAGACAAATACAAAAAGTTTGTGACATGTTTATATTAATAGAGTTATTCCTGAAAATTAAAAAAATGGGGTACTCAATGTACTCCATCGGCATGGCTAGGTTAAAGAAAGATTTAAAAATATATATAAAAAACATATTTACAGTCAATATTCCTATAGATTTCCTGCTATATGTGGCAGTGCCTGCTATAGTACTTTATTCTAGATTGCAATTTTACAATTAAAAAAACCTTACCCCAAATATGTATGAATGCCTAGTTTTTTTATAGGGCCGATTTCTATGGCGTGGTCCATATTTCAACATATAAGAGAGCAGACTGTATATTATTCCTATGCATCGCTGTTAACTTTTCGAAGAAATCTGTTTAAAATCATTAGTATTTATTTATATCCAGAAGCTGTATCAGCTTTTTAGTCCGTGGAATCTCGTATTCTTATGAATAAATCAACTAGGGTTTCATTCATCGCGTCCTTCGTATATTTCAAATTTCAAAATAGTTCTAAATACCAAACGCTTTCAGCTGTTTATATCTTATTTATATCCATAAGCTGCATCACAGTTTTTCAGAAATCTAAATCTAGATTGGTATATGAAAAAATGGGGCACAGATGTTGAAGAAAAGAATAAATGTATTCGGAATCGCTGTTACATTCTAATCATAATAAGTTTTAAATACAATCATATTCTGAAGCCTTAGGTAGCGCTTTAGACATCAGTAGTAGTAGAAAACAGCTTAAAATCAAAGAGATAACATATTCACGAATAATTAAAAATATGTTCATAATTTAATTAGCCCCTGCAGATTTTAGCAGTCTTTAGAAGATCTCTATGATACATCTAAAGTACATGTGTTCTCTCTATTGAATATTCAATAGCACCACGTTTCAATGTTACTAAAATTAAATCAAACAAATATTTACTTAAATCAAGGAAGTTATTATTCGCAATGTTGTATTCATTGCAGCTGCACATATCTGAGAAATCGTCAAATTGCACAAATAACTGCGACATCTGGTCCACACATTAATTAATTTCTTGTCCACACAATTTCTTGTTCATGACAATTCTCAGAATTGTTTTTCCATCAATAAAGGAGACAATCTATGGAATATCGATCATCTTCAACACTAGCTAAACATCTTGTCAACAGATTAATTTATTTTTCAGCAAATTAGAGTACTGTTCGTTGATAAATTATTTTGTTTACTTTTTTACCCATTGGTTATTGTGACATAAAATTATGTCGATTTAATTTATTTTAAATAGATTCAAATACTTTTTTCTCGATTTCAAGGTTATCAATGTATATTTACAAGATAAGATAATGCTGATTATACAATCGATTGACGTGGTAACAGATTATCGTGTACATAAATACATGGCATGGCATGTTTCAGCAGCAATTTCTTCGACTCAGCATCGCTTAATTGCGTCAATCAATGACGAAAACTGTATCACGCCATGTAACTGTTAAAATTGACAGTGGCATTATAAGAACACGTAGATCTATAAACAGTCGCCTAGCCGGAATGCCTTCATAATAGGTTCATAATAGCTTCTCAGTAGGACAATAATTTCGCAGAAGTTTCGTGTGCACCATTTTTTTATTGTTCCATCGCAATATAGAGTTAATTCTATTGGTATGTACGGTATTAACAGTTCTATCATTATGTCCTGGTACGTGGGGTTTTTTTTCATTACGAGGTGCTTTGAACTTTTGACCGTTAATTTAGAAAATTGATGGCGTATGAGATAGATAAAGATCGCTATAGCGTGTATGGGAAAAGGAATCATCCTAAATCATATTATTACAATACTCGGAACTGCAATAAAGTCGAAGAGAATAAATATTATCGCGCTACGATTCTTGAAAATCCAATATAATGTGGATTATTATATTGTCAGAAATATTGTTATCGTATTTCTTACCATTTTGTTTAATAATGCTATTGGGTATAATTATTATTAATTTGAATTTATTGTTGAAGAATGAGTCTTGATTTACAAGACCCATTTTTACAGACTTACATTTTGTATTAATATAAAAAAAAATATATTCGTTTTAAACGTCATATGTTATTGTGAAATTTGTTTAGTTTCGTATCATTCATTTCGTTTGACGGTTTTTCGTGGAATGAATATATCTACTGCGCAAGCCGAGAAAATTTATATTATATTATCAAAGCCATCACTCAAATTTATAACCAAAGTAAACTGTAAATTTTATTACTGTGCAGCTGAAAAATGCATGAAGATAATGGATGCGATAAAAATTATTATGGCCTAATAAAATTCAGTATTTTTAATTTAATAATCGATCACAGAGTATCTAAGATGGCCGAATACACGCTGATTTAAAAATAAACACAGAGTTTTTATGGTTATGTTAAAAAAATATCATGAATTTCATAGTATATATTCATCATCATCATCACCATTTTCCAGCCACGAGATGCTCACTCGCTAAGCGTACAGACCTTGCCAGACTCGAATGGCAGTCGAGGCCAAAGAAACCTGAGTCTCACACGTGACGTAAGGGCTCCCCTTTCGTCTATATGTCCATACCGTCTTAGTATGCGGTTTTTTGTAAAGAGTTTTCCTCTCAAGGTCATTGCTGGCATTAGACGTATATCTTCCAACTTGTTGGTATCGGATTTTACCCTCCCGACTGCGTCCAGGCAAATAGGAGGGGGTTTGCCTTGGTATTCGTTTTCCTCTTCTCTATGCGTTATCTTCTTGTAACGAGTCGCAAGTGATTATTAACCCTGTCGCACAATAGCAATCCTTTCATCTTGGAAAGACCTCCTCCAAAAGTGATCCCCTAGAAAGAAAGTAGAGGATCGAAAGTGTCGAGACTACACCGTTTATGAGCCAGATTAGGGTTTTCCTTCCCAGGGCATATCGATTCTTATTTTCTTTGTAATATACTTATTAATTGTACACAAAAAAATATAAAAAATCACTCTGTGTCAGTAAACTTGCTCAGAATAATGAACGCGATTAAAATGTTATGATCTAATAAAACTTCGCATTTTTAATTGAATATTTAATCGTATAACAAGCAAGATGGCGTCTGTTTAAAAATGAGTTTTTCATCCATTTTTAATATTTAAAGTTATATGTTTTATTTATTATTCACACTCTCATTAATTATTAAAAACCTATGTTTAATCGTTTTTTAATAAAAAATATTAATCACTTTGTATTGGAATATATGACGAGGACAATGGACACGATAAAAATTGTTATGAGCTAATAAAACCTCGCATTTTTAATGTAATTTTTAAATGCATAGCACACAAGATAACCCCTTAGTTTTAAAAAATAAACGTACATTTTGATTGTATATTATTTTTTATTTGTTTAAAAATGCATTTACTATTTTTTCCTAACCTTACCTTGTTTTTAAAGCGTAATTACAATTATTAATTTGTATTATTGTGTTTTCATGACATTGAGACCTACTCTTAACTCAAATCTTTTGATTTCGATGGAAAATATACTTATAGACGTGTTTTCTATTCTCAGATATTCTTATAAATTTCTGTAGGATTAACAGTGCCGGACTGGTCTAAATAAATTGTGACCCGATGGTCTAAGATTCGGTCGAAAAAGGAATAATTACATTCCATTAATTTATCCCGAATGATTTTAGATGTATGCGGTCTCGTGTTATCGTGTTAAAAATATGTTTTCTCTATTGAACATTGTGGATCTTTTGTCATGAATTGCTACTTTTAATCCTTACAGTTTTTCATAATAGTATTGTACCGTTGTGGTCTGGCCATATTTAAGGATTTTATAATGTATAATTCCTTCACAATCCCACCATACACCATACAGATAAAAGGTACTTTTTGACCGTTATGTTCAGTTTAGGGGTTGCCAGGGGTACCTACCAGTACTTAACCCACTTCGCATCTCCTCACATGTCGTCACAAGATGTCGAAGAAATGTTCAACTTTTCTCTGATTTTTTTGATTCCTTATATAGAAAAAAATTAGAACATCTGATTGTATGACTTCCTCTGGACATATGAACTATCTTGAAGAACATAGCCAATATTCTTCAAGTTGGAAGTTAATGAATGCAAACAAGGCATTCGAGTATCCTTTGCGAATAAAATCAATAACTGTATCGAATTTATAATGAAGATTTTCCTACCTTAACGGGAATAATGAAAAAAAATAATATTGAATAACAAGTCTCAAACATTGGCACCAAAATAGCCGATTTTCTATATGTAAAAAATAATAAGAGCTTTGTTTTCCTTATTTTAAGGAAAACGCGGTATTATACAACAATAAACTATAGGGAAAGTTATATAAGTAATTAATCTTCTTTCTAGAAAATGTTATCGCTATTTAATTATCGATACTTGATTGTATCTAGTTATGAAAAATTGTAATTACTTTTGTTATTTAGGTCAAGATTATTACTTATTATCCGTGGTGGCTCGCGTGTATGATATTTGGGGGTGCTGCGGAATATTAAAAATTAAAAAAACGTATATTTCGCTCATATTTTATTTAAAATATAAAAAAATAAGGCGAGGTAAAATACTAAAGAATATTAATAGTATTAAAATAAGTGACAGACGTCACGTGGCTCGAGTGAGTGCTGCCTCGCGGCGTTACAGTTAGTCAGTATGACTGCACCGAATCGCAGCGCGATACGGCGTTTAGCGGCGATAACCCCCCGCACTCTGCTACCAACCCGCGTCCGTCCAATACCCGACGCTGGTAGCGCTGCGAGCAGACAGCGCTCTTGCATTACTTCGCGCGGAGTTTTACTGCCCGCGTAGCCACCGACCGAATTAATAAATATAAATTATATTTATATTTTCGTATAAATAATACATAATTAATAGACACATATATATTAATATTTAAAAATGTATTTTTCCTCAACTTGCTTGGAGGTGCTGCAGATCCACCGTGTATATAGACGTGTCCTTGCTTATTACTATATATTATTAAAACGACATTGTTAAATTGATCTTTTTATATAAAAAATGGATGGTAATCGATTCTATTCTATTTATACGAGAGCGTATATACGCATTTAAATATTCGGTAGCAACAGACATAATAATAATCGAACAATAGGACACATATAACAACCCGTGACATGTAAATAGGGCTTCCGAGAAACACTTGCCCCGTTTTTCGTGGAATCTGCTTTTGTATAATATTCCGATGGGTGTGGTGCTCACATAAAATGCTTGCCAATGATATAAAATATATCGTGTCGTGTGATCATTTTTATACAATTTAATCCATTGAGGTCAAAATAAAATATTTAAGTACGCTTATGCACGCCAAGATTTCAGCTCGTTGCATAATGACGTACTAATTTTTTACAGGTATCAATCGACGGACGCCGTTTCGTTTCTGTGAACACTTTGCGGTCATCGATTGTTCAAATCTTAGAAAATTACTCATTTTATATATTCAGAATAATGAAAAAAATCATTCGTTGCCAGAAATAAAATGCTGGATGACATGCTATTGTGACAATCGAGGAGGTGGTTGGCATTGTTAACCTTTGATTCATTCTTGACGTAAGAAAGAGTCAAAGATCCGGTAAAAATATTAAATTTTCTTAGAAATACGTTAACCCCATATATTTCTATAGCATGTGATTCATAAATATATGCACACGTAATAGCTGAATCAACCGAGTTAAAATAGGGGTTTATTGGTTCAACTGATGGTCGACGTGACACGCAAACAAAAACTTTTCATTGAGCCGTAATATGCCATTGTGGCCTATGATTTAAATTAATGTTAAATTGCAGAGGGCAAAAATTGGAATATATTAATAATTTACATAAATGGTAAATGGAATTTAGCATTCGCACCGAATAAATATACACCTGATTCTCTTCATGCATGGCTTTGAAATAGCACGATACACGAAAATGGATCATTATATTTATAACCATTCTTTTTTGTTTTACTCGATTTAAAAAATCAAAATATATAAAAATACGTACAGTTATATATATATAACTACGGGTTATAATATAATTAATTATTTAATTAAAAATAATTTATTATGCGAATTTTTTAGTATTTTCATGACGGCAGGTAAATATTTGTAAAATTAAGGTACGCCAACTTCACTGAATTTTGTCTTCAAATCTGAACTACACTGTATCTTAATTACCTGTATTTGAATTTGATTAGGTACTGATTCTATGTTAACACTCTATGAGCCGTTCACGCCAAAAGGCGTGATTTTTTAGTCAAGCGTTATGAGCCGTACACGCCTTTTGGCTTGAGAGATATACCCCACTTAGCATTTTTTTTCTGGAAACGATGCACAATGTAATTCTACTATTTGGCCACAGATGGATACACGTGCATGTTAGCTTGGATTATCATTACATGAAACCATGCGGCCCCCCAGGCTAGTTTTGATGTAAAACCTTACGGCTCATAGTGTTAATCGAATAATTGGAAGGGAACAAAGAAAACTTGTTTTCGATCGATTCATTTCTAAGGCTTCGAATTTTATTTGCTTTTCCCATAGACATACGAATACTCTAACTCGATCACACATGTTCATAATTATCTGAGCCTTTACTTGCAAACCGTAATTTATTTAATTTTCGGTGTTTAATTCACTCGAGAACACAGAGAACTGTCATCGTCAATTTTTCCTAGAATTTCATTAAGCCGTTATCTTCGTTACAATAGGTTTTAATAAGAGCAGTACGGTAATGTCGTTTCATCAAAGAAATAATTACATAGTCAATTGGTTGAATTAAAGGGTTTTACATTAGGTTGTGAAGATTGGATAATATAACTTCTCGCTTTCAAAGAATCTCTCACTACGAATCGTCGAAGATCTTATTATTCAAGCCCCTTTCTGATTAATAATCAACAAGAAGGTTTATTATTTCTGTTCCTTTGTAATATAATCTTAGTTTTTCACCCAATACTGTGAGTTTCAGATGCAAGGATTAAATATCCTTTCCGCAAGCATATGACCATCGTTTGTTTTCAATATTTTTTCATTTGATTGAGAAGGAATATTATATAAAAACGATACTGCTTTCTGTGACAACCTCTCTCTTCTGGAATCCATTTATTTTAGAACCAATATTTAAGGATCTTATATATCTTAAAGATTTCTTATTTCTGTTTCTTTAATCCATCATTGTTTAGTGTTCCAATATTTGAACATTTTTTTATCACCACTTCAAAATCCATTGACGAATATAATCTGAAATTACATTGCGAGTCGATAGCTGACAAGAAAGTGAAGTGTCTGGAATAATTTTGAATTTTTGTGAGTAAGCTGGGGTTTTTTTTAATCATAATTTACATTCAACTAGTCATTTGCCAAGTTTAGTCTTAACTAGTCATTTTTGTATATTAATCCTATTATTTATAATTTATTATTTTTGTAGATTTGCTAATTGGATTGAAATATATATATCATTTTTTATGTGCATCATTGAAACGTGTCCACCGTGCTAAAAGAGAAACGGCAGTATATTTAACGGTTATGTTTGTTGGAGAAAATGATAAATGGCGGTTAACGTGACGGATTTTCAAATTAAACGGTGCGAATTCCGCATTAATTAGTCATAAATTCAATTGACAGGGGCCGTAACAGCGTAAAATGCGTCCATCGATGCATTTTCGTATACGTTTTTAATCATTATTATTAATATTTTGGTTATTTACTGCCATTTTATAAATTGGATTTAACTTAATCCATAGAGATGATGAGGATATGAATAAAATATTTAATACGTATTATTAATTAATGAAATTATCTATAATTTCTAATTAATCCTTATTAATATACCAATAAAACGACGCGCTGTGGTTAGCGATTGGTCCTTTCTTCGTCATGCATCCTGATTATCTTTCTCTTCTGGTTAATTGAATTTATAATAAAAACCGCATCACGTGAATCACATTCTAACCACTCAATGTTTTCTTTATCGACATTTTCAAAACCGAAACTTTTCCATTAATCCACTAGTCTCAGGCTCATTAGAACTCTAATTGTATGTCGTATCTTCGGAATTAATAATATAATATGTTTTTCTGACGTGATAATATTTATGCCGATCGACATTTATATGCTTTTGATTCATTTTACATAGAAATTGATGATATCAGAATAATCAACTTGACATTTAAAAAAAATATTTACATTTTAATATCACGTTTGGGCTAAAAACCACAATAACTGTTGACAATTTATTAATATCAAACAGTTTTTTCATTTCATTAATTGATATTTATTTATAATAATTTTAATTAATGTATAAATTATGTTCGGAATCGCTGCGTTATTAGAAAATATTATATGCAGAGGCGGCTCATACAGTATACAGAAGGTCGGTTTTTGTTTGCTGCGTAAGTCTGTTCGGGGCAGGGTTCTATATGCCCTGGTCACGTGTTCGCTAGTCTCAGTTTAGCTGTTGATCTAACGCGAGTGTGTTGTTATTTGTCAGCCAGTGCAAGTAAAGAGAAAAGTTCCGTATTACCTTATACGGAAGGTCGCTTTTCGTTTGTTGCGTAAAGCTCTGTTTGGGGCAGACATGCATATGCCCCGCCGGTCTATATGTTCTATTTGATTCGAACAATAAACGACACCGTCAACGTTTTACGACTATATTTTGCATTTCTCTTTGATCAACTAATTGATTAAAATCATTTAAATTTTCCATAATTCGATCACTTACCGATTCAAAATTTTCGAACGCTTGTTCAACCGTGTTTCAAACATTTTAGGGATACGAGTTGTTCAAACAAATAAATAAATAAATACTTAATAAAAACGACGATAATTCTTATTATTTTCTTGGTTCGATCTCACTATACTTAACGATATATACAGATATTTTTTTTTTTTAAAAAAAAAGGGGGGGACACTTCATGCCCCACTTGATTTTAAAGTCTCGAGCCGCGTCT
Organism: Philopotamus ludificatus; assembly: GCA_022495035.1. Taxonomy (NCBI): domain Eukaryota; kingdom Metazoa; phylum Arthropoda; class Insecta; order Trichoptera; family Philopotamidae; genus Philopotamus; species Philopotamus ludificatus. The sequence continues at coordinate 39,512 of JAGXCT010036969.1, forward strand.
TATTTTATGTTATAGCAAATTATTGATTTCATCCAAATTTTATGTATATAGAGTTAGTATACCCAATTTTAGGTAGGCTATGATCTGGAGATTGGAATCTGGAGGGAATTGCTGTCTTCAGGAAATGTGTTGGATGTATATTGTCTGATTCATCGTCAACATTTAATTGAAAATAACCCTCTTAATACAATAACTAACAATACGTAATTATATCTGTTAACAAAATCAGAAGTTATGCACTCAATGACAGATTGTTTAGACAGGTTCGCGTTGAAAACAATGAAGATTTATATTACTTGGTACTCCACATTTATCCACGGCGAAATTCTTTGGCCGTTAATGTTTAAATATTATTAGACTATTCATCTTTTTGAATTCAGTTATTTAGTTTTTTCTATAAACAATGGTGAATGTTTAATTTTTTTTCTTTCTCTAATCTAATCTATGACATCGCCTGGCATGTATTTGAAGTTGTGCAATATTTTTTTCTCCGTAATCCTTAAATAAACAATTATCGGCATCTGCGAGCTTTGATAATTTTCGGCGAATTTGTTTGTTGGAACTACGGTATATTTAACAATTAAAAAAATGACAATTTTATCTTTTTAATTGTTTAATTGATCGGCATTTTTGACATAGCCTTGGTATCCAAATTGTTAAGTATAAAATTAGTATATTTTTCTATGAGACTATACCAAGGGTCGGTAGGGCGGTGAGCGATTTTTAAATTTATTATTACAGTTGAGAGAGTTAATATTATCCAGGAGTTTGTTTAAATTTAGAGCGAGATCCTTGGTTAAGTGAGCTTGGCTTTCTGCTTTCAAAGCTAAATTGACGCTCTAAAAATCGTGTATGAAGAATTTAAAAACGGTAAATTATTTCCAAACCATATTAAAAGTATTTAATACCAGCTTTAAAGAATTCTACGAATTGAAGCAGCTCTTAACGTTTTTATTAATTCTTTCGCACATTAAAATTATAATTGATGCAATAAATAATACTCAATATTATCCCCTTCTTTCCATCCTCCGTTGCCTTCGGTAATAATTATTAATAACTCATGGGTCGATAAAAAAAGATTACCGATGAGTTATTAATAAATTATGTGATATCATGTAGTTTGATTTTTATCTAATTTAGTAAGAGTAAATATCTGATATTACTCATAAGCCATATAGGTGATTAAGTAATGAATGGATTACGTTAGAAAAGTATATAAATAACTAGTTCACGGAAAACACTTCGGAAAATGCTGCCGAAGAATTTGAATAATATTATTAAATATTTTTTTAAATACAGTAGACTCCGTTTATTTGGGATACATCTAGCAAGAAGTATAATTAAACAAAATACTGTGCCACCCCACCCTCCTATAGCGCCAAGATAAGGACCGCGATATAGAAACCCGCACTATAGAGTATTAGACACTCAAGCAAAATTTGGGGTTATATTGTTTTTAATCGTATTTTGTAAATTGAACGAACTCAATACATAAAACATTTTTCCATTCACGTATTTTAAATGATCTTGTTTTATTTTATTGTCAACCAAGGGGCATCGCGTTTTATTTCCTGCGGCAATGTATTACATATTTATGAAATATGTAATTAAAGAAAGCGCTATAGGAGGGATGCATTCATTCGGCCCTATTGTAAAGCTCTGGTGTTATCTAACCTCCTTTTTATTCGGTTGCTCCATCTTCCGGTAAGTTTCAATGGTACAGTGTTCCTTTGTAAACAGTCCAGCCACCTCAGCCTTGGTCTTCCTTTCCTCCGGGCATAGAAAGGCTTGTTAACCATAAGCCTTTTTCGGTGGCTGACTGTCCCGCATCCTTAAATATGTGACAGCCCCACCGGAGTCTGGCCACTCTGAAGACAACTGTGACCAGTATATTTTTGTATAGTCGGTACAGATTCTCGTTGCTTTGGATACGCCATTCCCCGTCGTCGAATAGGGCTCAAAATATTCGTCTCAGAATTCTTCTCTCCTGGATATCCAGTTGTGGCTCATCTTGTTTTGTCAAAGCCAAGCATTCAGATCCGTATGTTAATACTCAAGCACCCGCTGTTTTTAGGCGAAACTTACACCTAAACCCGCATCTTTTTATAGATAAACAAAAATCTAAATTCGTTACAGTCGATGTGTAAGTACTGGAAAGTTTTCATCCAAATAATCTATTATTTCAAGGACAGTTTTCAACCATAAATAAATACATGTCATATATTTTACAAAGGGCATGCAGAGCATTGAATGAAACTGTGTCCAGTCGTAAAACTTTAAAAGAAAGCCTTTTGTCGCACATTAGATAACACGTTTCGTGTGAACCCGCGTTAGTGCGTGAGCGGGTGTTTTACCGTTTACGAAAATTTCCGCACTAACGCGGGACCGGGTCCTTGAGTGTTAAGACGGGCCCGATGAGGGTCATATAGAGCTTGACTTTAGTCTTCTTTGAGAGGAATCTCGACCGTAGATGCGTTCATTGCGATTTGGCCCAAATTACCAGCTATTCCGATAAACTGGAGTTCCAACTGACAGGAACCTACTGTAAATACGCAATTTACGTCAACGTACTATATATATAATAATTTAAATATAATATAATATAATTTATGTAATTTTATGCAAGTCTCATACTTATATCATCCTAATTCATTATGCGATGAATCAAAACAATTCCATTAAATTTGATCACGCGTTTGACGTCATGATCGATTTCCAGCGAAACGTATACCGTACCAATTAAGAAAAATTTCATCAATTTACGCAGTCATTGTCTCCGACTCGGTATGAATAAAATATTAACAGCTCAAGTGACTTCTTGTAATCGTGAATGACTCCAATTATTATAACCCAGATATTTAAATAAATTCATGGAACCGCAGGGTGGATTGCGGGGTGGTCGGCTTCTCTGAATTAATTTTGAACCCAAAATTAACATTCGACCCCTTGCCCCGTATTATTCTTGAGAATTGTAAAGCACATAAACGCTGTCCAAAATTATTTCGTAGATAACAATCGCCGGTATGCTAAAATATGAAGTTTGCCGGCAGGTGCGACCGTTTGATTCCAGGAATCTCCGTTCTTGTATCGCCCAACGAAAATAGCTAAATCGTAAAGTTAATGGAAGTATATCACGGCATTACAGAACGTTTTATTGGCTATAAATATTTACAGTACTTGCGCATAGCATATAAATTATTGCAATAATTTTTCATTAATAAAATATGCGAGAGAATAACACGGTCGAATATCGCCGAATGCATTTTTTAATCGAACTTAATAATTTACGGTCGACCGATGCATAAATCATGAGGCTATTCAGGGGAATTCATAACCGACAAAAGTCGTCGCTCACCTATTTATTATATTTATATTCGTTAGTATGTATACGCTTTTATATGGGAAACGGCTTGTTTTTCCCCGAAGCCCCATGACGTCGTCCGAAGGCCGTGTAAAGGTATAATTTTATGGTGAAAATTGTAGGGAAAATCGTAACTTTCCCACGAATTCGTCGTCGCAAGGTTATTTACGAATTTTTAGGCCGCATAGGCATTCCGAGAAAATTTATAGTCATTAGTATGGTGTGTTTATTTTTAGTGAAAATCAATATTGGCTTGATTCGAAACGCATTAGTACGGGTTCTTATGTATTAATAAATACTCGGAAAATATGTTCATTCATTGTGAATTTTCATTAAATGATAGCTTGCTGAATTAAATATTTATCAAATTCAATCTCCGCTTAACTTTAAATAACACAAAAAATATATATGAAAGCAATGACATTTAGCATTACCTTTATAATAATCATCGAAATCATCATTAAAATCAAGTAAAAGTTAATTACGATCTGTCGATCTGTTTATGCAATCATATGCCAACAATTTTAAGAAGAAATTTTGAAAAGGCCATATCAAAAATGGAGATAGATTACCATAATTACTTTTTATATATTAAAAAAAGCCACCAAGAACTTTTTCAGAAATGAAACGCAACTATCTTCCATAGCATTAAAATTGACGGTCAACATCTCATTACATTTTTTATATTCGGTCAACACAACCCTGCATAGAGTTGACTAGGGGCCCAATTGAACTTTGATAAATACCCAACAAAACAGTGCAAAAAACATGTACATGTTGGTGTACACATATCCTTGTGTGTATAAATAAATCTGGTCTCTAACGGATTTCTCACCACAGAGCCAGTATACCCTGGGAAGGAAAACCCTAATCTGTTGACCAAAAATCGGTCTAGTCTCGATACTTTCGCTCCTCTTCCTTCTTTCTAGGGGACCCCTCTCTGAGGAGGTCTTTCCTATGATGAAAGGATTGCTATTGCGCGACAGGGCTAATAATAACTTGCGACCGGCTACTTGAGACTCGTTTTGGGTAGATGTGCATATGTATGCCTGTGTATATCTATGTGTGTGTATCGCTCGCTACTTGTCACTCGTGACTCGTTATAAGCAGATAACGCCTTAGAGAAGAGAACAAACGAATACCGAGGCAAACCCCCTCCTACTTGCCTGGACACAGTCGAGAGGGTAAAATTCGATACCAACATGGTAGAAGATGTACGTCTAATGCCAGCAATGGCCAAGAGAGGGAAACTCTTTACAAAAATCCGCATACCAAGACGGCTCGGGTCCCCGCGGTATGGACACGAAAGGGAGCCCTCACGTCACGTGTGAGACTCAGGTTCCATTGGCCTCGACTACCATGCGAAAGTTTGGGTAAGGTCCATGCCCTCAGCGAGTGAGAGCCTTGTGACTGGCAAATGATGATCAATTTTTTTGAGAAAAATAAAAAAAAAACAGGGTCTCAAATAAACCCCATCGGCACAGCTAAATAAGTGTTTCTTTCCAGGCTCGCACATGGAAATATTAAGACCAAGGAAACATACTATCTCACGGTGATCCAAAAGGTTTTCCTTTTGTTGTCATACTATGACATACGAGGTTTTCTTTTATTGGTGATTAACGACTACAAACTTGTAGCTTTCCTCATAGATGTGTCAATCAATGCCTCAAGGGTAAAAATATTCTGAGACAGTATTAGTTAATAAATGATTAATAATGCTATTGAATTATTATTTTTCATAATATGGTCATAATAATTTCATCACGTATACGTAATACAATACGGGGAAACTTGGCATTATCATAACTAGAGTTATGAATCATTGATCTGTATAAATTATCATTGATTACACACATCTTTCATCATGCTGATTTGTTTTATTTGTACGATATACGGCATTCATCTGCGATTTGCTGTGCAAATATGAAAAATATTTCGCCAGCCACGCCCATTCCAACCAGACGAAATGTTTTTATTAACAATTCCGTCTAGCCGTGATTCACGTTGACATTTTGTAAACACGATACTTAAATTTAGAACTTCGGCTGTTAAAAATGGCCGTATGGAATAATTCTAAAACGTCATATGTCAAATCATATCCGGATATAAACTGGCGCATTTTCCTGAGCTCAGATCGTCACACAGTTGGCAACTCTCCTAATAACGTAGTTTGTTATTCGGTTGAAGAATTCATACGTGCGAACAACACTTCTGCGAAATCAAATAGGGAACGCTGCTAGACGTTGGTGGATGGTGCTGGGTCCCGACGACATCGACGTTAATGTTCTTCCACTTCCTCTTGTTGTTATATTATAATATATTCTGCTGCATGTAAATATAACAGTTCTAGATTCTTGTGGGTGGCGTCTTCTTTGAACACATTTCATTGTCTATTCGTATCGCTTTGACTGATTGATGTATTTGTAAATATGCAAAGAGATTAACAGTAAAATAATGTAACCGTGATACTGTTATCACGACGAAATATTATATTATAACAGATTCAGTTTCCAGAAATGCCTTATAGATAATTATTTAAAAAAAAATGTTTATTACTCGCTTCTGTCCAGTTATGGCATTGACACAGTTACCCTTGTACGCAAATTACTGGCGGAAAGCCAGTGTTGTCCGTGTGACTCGATTCTCGGGAGCGACAACAAAAGATTTTCCAACTATCGATCGATATTAGCGACTTTCTTTGTTCCTAAAAATAAATATAACCCATTTTTGCAGGCCCTTATCAACACCGGTGGCGGATCTAGGGCGCGCGTGCGAAAGTGGCACGTGGTCATGCACATTGGAATCGCGTGATTGATGCCCCCCCAGTTCGCCCTTAATCTCTTCCATTTAATCCGATGGGAAAAACACCGGGGACGATTATTGGTCTTCGTTTTTCATTTTTTGTTCTATTTCCATCGTTACGGGGTAAAACGAGGTGAAAAATTAGCGACTTGCGTACAATTTAGCGCCACTCGCATTTTTTCCCGGCTCTAATGACGTAAAAAATGTTTGGCGTCAAAAGTGTTTTGGCAACGTGCCGCCGCAAACAATTATGTCTGTCTATTTCAATTAAGTTATTTATTGTGTCTAGAAACAATTTTTTTGCAAAAAATCCTAATTGCGACATTGAGGCATTTTCCTTGGGCGCGAGTTTGATGAGAGGCGCCGAATTGCGACGTCGCAATATATTTGAAAGCTGTACCATAAAAAATATAACAATGAAAATACGGTACACTCCAGGTTTTCCATGTGCGGATTATCCATGCATGAATTCGATTCATATATTAAAAATTCTAAAATTCTGAAAAGAAGAATCTGCATCGAAGCATTCGTTATTTGATAAATAAATGGGTTCCAGAAGTGAGAGATTCTCTCAAAGTGACAAGTTCTGCTATTAGATAATGCTCTTTCTCATCCACTTTCACAACCTAATGTAACACCCTTTAATTCAACCCATCTTCAAAGTAATTATTTATTTTATGAAACGATGTTAACCTTGGTATCAAATAAAGTCAGCAACACTCGTTTGATCACAAAGGAATAATTTACAGTTGTAGAACGATTTTTTTTTATTCTAACGATCGCGAGACGAGTGAAATGCTTGTAAAATAAATAGCTTTTAACGCCCTCAATGTACCTCATTACATATGAAGTAAAACAAGAACATGTAAATCGTCTACATCTGAAAACGAACAAGGCACATGGAGATGAAGATATAATTTTGTTGGAATTGGATTCATCAGGAATTAGCTCCCAGCCATCAATTACATTATACTGACTAATATATTATACGATATATGATGTTCAAATTTAGTAGAGTATTTTTTTACGAGTTCAAATTATGCCAATAAATCAAGGCATGATTTTCACTTTTAAACAATATTACATTAAGAGTACTTATCAATTTATATTGGATAAGATAGACAATGAGTCAACCGTAACTGAAATTATAAAAAAAAAACAATTTAGGACTGATTAAATCATGTTTCATCTGCTTTATCTAAAATAAGACAATTTTTTGTTGGAAAACACTTCGGTTGCAGTCGGAGAAACAATACAATCATCGACATTATCAGCTGAAATAATTATGTTGGCTCATGATATTGGTGGAGAAGATTTTGACAGCTATTGTCAATGAATTATTTAAGGATAATTAATGCCTAGAATGCTGATGATATTATTGGTTAACTTTAAATGTCTTCAAAGAACCAGAAAACGTTAGTCAAGTGAAAGAAAACCCTGTCCCTCTCACTGTAAATATAATCCGAGAAGGTATTCAACAATGATCCAGTTTCTAAAAGAGCTTTCAAATTTTAATATGTGCTTAAAAATTGTATATCTGCTTATTAAGAACTCTAAAACAAATGGTTAAATCAGCATCTCAAATTTCAATCACCGACTTCATTGCAAAAGGTACAAAATCAACAGGTTAATGCTAATTCCGTCTGTAAAGAAACACTGCTTCAACAAGTAGAAGCGAAGCACTGACTGTCTCATCTAATGATGATAGTGATTTCGAACTAATTCAAAGATCATATCGAGCAATATCATATGGTGACGATAGTTCTGACTAATAATAAAAGTAATTGTTATTTAATAAAATTATAATAATAAATAGTTTTTAACAAAATTGTGTGTATTTTTATTTTTGTGCGATTTTGGATGCATTTTAATTCCGAGATTCAGTTTTATGCGGCTTTTATAAAATCATGGAATCTATCCCTCATTATTCTATGGGAGTCAAGTATTTGTTGTGTGAAAATTCCACCTAATACCTTAGCAGTGTAATTGATTTCATATAACATATAGATTAAAGATACAGTATAAACCCCCACTAACACCAAAATCGGGACCGTGTAATTTGAAGTCGTGTAATTGGGGTAGTGAAGCCGTCCGGCTGTGTGCGTATAGCCTGGCACGGTTGAATACACAGACGCTAGCCAACGTTTGACTGTATGTGAATGCGACCGCGCGATTGGGGGATTTGCGCGGCGAATATTTCAACTCAGCGCGTAATTCGGGGTAGTGTAATTGGGGGTTCCAGTGTAACTGATTTTTTTTTATTTTAGGATTATATTAAGATATTAAAAAGATGGAATGGGAATAAGTGATAAAATTTAAAAGTCCTATTGATGACAGGATTGATCAAGTTTTGTAGGAACCATAGCATTGCGAGTACAATTAGGATATGTCTCATAATGTTGCATAATGGATGCCTGAAGTTTTAAATAGAGAGTGAGATGTAGAAAGTATATGGAAAAATAGAGAACCACTGTCTACAAGATATCTGTTCAGTATTCTAAATTTTTTTGGACACTAAATGCCTTCTAATTAATCTCGTTACTAAAAATGTTTAACGGACCTGTCCTCCGTGAGGTACATGGTATCTATATATATAATATTCGAGATATTACCTGAGGCCTTATCCATTAGAAAACTCATTCTGTCATTCGTCTTTAGCTATGGCCCTCGTCCATCAGCTCCGGGCAGCTTTACAGTTGAAATCTGCATCTCATTAATATTTCTTTGGATTCTAGTTTAAAAATCGTTTAATACCTGAATTCAAATTAATCATAAGTAGCCATTGAATAGTGATTGTGCTCATATATTTCGATTAGTCTTTATTCACCTCGAAGTTTAATTTAGCAGATTTTTTTCTTAAATTAGTTTTATAATCTAATATACTTATTATGGATTAAAATGTTATTACTTAATTGTGTTAGGTAAAGCATCACGGTTGAAATCGGTTTATGTTTATGCTGTTTTTACTTGATAAAGAATTTAAATTAAGCTACCCAGACCATCTGTGATATTTATGGAGACATCTTAAATCCTCGATAGGGCTATAGGTGGCTTAAAAGCTTCATAAGTGTTGAAAGTGGATGAAAGGACAAACCAAAATCGAGGAGACCTTTTAAAATCGACCTATCCGCATAAAATTAAGGAACTGTCACAAGACCGAAGTTGTCCTTGTTCAACTGTGAAGGATAATTTAAAAGGCACGAAAAAAATGGACAAAGAATTAAGGGGCCGCGCCAACTTACTTCAATAGTCTTAGAGCAACGAATAACCGTATTTTTATCATTATTGTCCAGCTATGAAACCAATCCGTTTCTTAGAAGGATTGTTACTAGAGAAGACAAGTGGGTCCCATACACCAATCCAAGGAGAAAAAAAATCAATGATTTTCCCCGAATCAGGTACCTGTGTCTACCCCTGAGCCATCATTGACTGAAAAAGGTTCTCCTTTTGTATTTGATGAGATATTTTTGGAAGAACCCCACTATGAATTACTAAAACTCAATCAGACTGTTACACTAGAGGTGTATTGTGCCAAATTAGTAAGGTTAAATGAGGTACTGCTAAAAAAACGATCAGTTTTAGGAAACAATAAACCAAGCCGTGCCGATATTGGGCTTTTAATATAAATCCTACATGTCACAAACTTTTTGTATTTGTCTAAAAAAGAATAAATATTATAAATAACCATTGTCCTTCATTGTCTGCAATTGCGAAAAAAATATAAAAACAATAATATACGCTGCTGTAGCCACGAGCGGGATGTTTTCTCTCATTCTCATTCAGTACGATGTGCCGAGTGCGAGTGAAACATGCGATTGACACGTGCTGCGAGAGCTCAGACTGCAGCGAAACATCCCCGAGTGCGCGTGTCATTTACGCATCATGTTTATAGTATAAAAATCAAAATTTTGAAGCATATTATGAATAACTATTTTTTTTCTTAGAATAAACGATTTTTTGGTTTCTAAACCATGGGTTTAGATAAACTATTTGTAGCAATAAAAAAATGTCATTTCTTTCCGCTTTACCTAATACATACAAGCACGCAGTTGAATCGATACATCTACCATTATTCTGGCATAAATTGAAGATCCTACTAATGGACATGGCGTCCTCTTGTCTAACGCCGGATTTCATTTCCAAGCTATTAGTCCAATCTTTTATTTATTTACCACTCCTTTGGACTGTACTATACACGTTATTAATATGTGGCAATGTATTTTATCAAGATTATTGTAACATAAAATGCCATACTTAATTAACTTCGCCGTATTTTGAACGTAATGACCTAAAAATTTACAGAATAACAAATTTTCGTCTAATTTTTGATGAATAACATTCTAATTTGTCTGTAAATATTACGATAGTAATTTACACATTCATAATTGCAATTATAACACGTCATAATATCTATCAAAATGCATTCAATTATCACTTTGATTAGATTTAAGCTTTTCCGATTTATTCTTACGATTTATCATTCACAAAATAGTTTGACTGTCAATCTAATAACCGAAAAATTGTTAACACACAACCTCGAATGTGATATAAATTGTTATCTTTTTAAATTCATATACATAATGATATGGAGTTATGATATGACTGGCCAGTTTCCAAATAAAATCTAGTAAAAAATATATTCAGTCTATTTGAGATTAGCGAGAATCGTTGGGATTATCAGTTCGCAAATTTTGACACGTGCGTTCTGAATCGATAATTTTCTGAGAATTTAGTGTTGTGCCATATTAATGGCGATAGGAACAATATGGTATACTAGTTTAGTACCGATAGACGATAATAATTGAATAAATAAATGTTTTAGCAAAATTTATGCGAATTCCATTGTATGCATAAACATAGTACCATTTATTTTATAATAATAGGTCAAAGAACTTATGGACATTGTATAAACAAACATCTAACCATTTCCTTATTTCCCTAACAGTAATAATAAATTAAACCATTACGACCGTAACCAAAAAATCTCTTTTCTACGAAAAAATATTATTTCTATTAGCGCTCTTAATTTTTTTCAACTAGAAACGAGTCTTTCATACTAAGAATTGTGGGGTCATAGGCCAGACATAAGCTTATGGGCATAAATCCAATTTATCATACGATTCTCCGTACAACTAAATGCGCCACGATGTTTCTTTCAATACCATTTTCTAGGAATCTCTCTCATTTATTTAGGCAAATTCCATTAGAGCCCCGAAAGATTGACAGCTGTCGTGATTTAGAAGATACATAAAAATATCCTCTTAAATTCTCATTGAATGAAAGCCGATCGAACTATTTATATATAATAGATAATATAATATATCAAATAAAAAAATAAACTTGTAATAATTTCCTTAAATAAATTTTAAATAACTATATCTATTAATTTGAGATGTTATTTTATTTAAGACATAAGAGACATCTATGAAAAATCAAGTTGTATTAAATAAATCACAATCTGCCTCATGAAGTTAAAGCGAATTCTGTTTCTGTAACCTATTCTCGCGTCATGGTAGTGTTAGAATAGTAGAAAGTAAGGTATATTTTGTAAACAGAGAATTAGAGCAAAGTTTGGGTTTATTTAATTAAAGATAGAATAGGCTTTTTTTAATAAAGTTTTTAAGTGCATTGATAGATGTCTATAGTTTAAAAAAAACATGTTTTTAATGTTATTTTTCAGAAAATACTATACGAATATATTTTTAAAATTAATTTTGAGTACATTTATTATTTTAAAATATAGTTTTTCATAAGATAAAAAAAATGGAAATTCCACTTTTAAACGCTCCTTGATAGGTGTCTATAGTCGACATATTTTATTTATATTGGTACATTCAGTAAATATTGCATGACTGTATTTTTCATAATTCATTCGAGTGTGAGTCCATTTAAAAACATAATTTTTAAGAAAACAAAAAGGGACAGTAAGAATAAATATGTTTTGAATACGGTATTAAAATTATAACCCAGAAAAAAAATCTTAAGAAGGCTATAGTCATTCTCGAGAATGTATATTTCTAATGCTACTTTCCGATTTTGTGGAAAGGGGCGGACGTTAAATTTATTATTAGGTAAAGCGGAAAGAATAGTAATTTTTTATTGCGACAAACAAAAACTGAGGAATATTATTTTGTTAATATTTTCTGTTATCTATAATCTTTCTCCACGTTCAAACAAGCAGATTTTTTAATATATATTTTGTAAAATTCTTGCAGTTTACTGTACGTGCTAGCGCAGTGGCTCTCAATCTGGTTCGATCGAACCCCAGGGGTTCGGCGAGTCAGTCTCGATCAATCTCAGGGTCCCGGGTTCGGCAGAGGTCAAAATACACACCTGACTTATTATACGATTTTATGAAAAATAATACGACGTATGATATAAGGGTTCGGTGAACGCGCATAAAAAACTGGTGGAATTCAGTACCTCCAACAAGGTTAAGAACTACTAGCGATATGGACAGGTTTATGTTCATACGATTCACGAGAATATTTAAAATTCATAAGTTTTGTTAGTAAATTTGAGTTTCAGCTATATTTTTGCATTTGCAATTTTATTAACGTATGGGGCGTAATTATTTCAATTTGTTTAGCGGTTGAAATTTAAAATAATATTTTACTAGAGCATGGTCACGAAAATCGTTGCTAGGACATAGGCGCGAGTGTTATCTGACGTTTAACTGTGAATTTGTTTATTTGGTTTACAGGTGTTATAACGTGAGTTATATTGAATTTGCTAATGTATTTAATCCATTGACATAAAATAAATTTATTTATATGCGTCATTAAATTATATTTCATTCCTGTGAATGACAGTGATTAATCACATTTGAGGTTATGTTTTTCATGACTAATGTATAACCCATCAGAATCTAAAAACAATAACAACCATACACTGGAAAATAAAACATGTTAACACGTTTACATGCTCATACAAAAATACAAGTGTATTTTTTGCATATTTCTTTTTGATGCACTACGGCTGACGATTAACCCTATAAGTGTTTAGTACGGCTGAGACAGGGGCAGGGATTCAGGTACAAATAATGTTAAGTATGTCTGGGACACGGGCAGAGCTCATTCGTCATTTGACCACTGCGCTAAATTTGTATTTGGTAATTTCTAAACCTTTTGTAAAAGTATCAAAAAAAATAAATTATAATTCATTTTTTAAATTGTTTGTTGACCCCTTGCTATAAACGTATGAATATTTTTTTCCATTGAGATTGTAGTAGTTCAATTTTCGGCTCAGTAAATTCAGGCAGACAGTTTCTATTGTTTGGGTTTATTCGCAGTGAGTCACCAGACAAGGGGATTTTTGTTTTCACTGGATAGATAAGTGGACATTCCACTGGTGTTATTCAGAACCCTTAAAATGGAGAATCAAAAAGTGCATATTCGTCATGTGATGCTTAACGATAAAGTCAATATTCATAGCAAGAAAACTTTATTGTGTGTATGGTGGGATCTTCGATAATCGGAAGATATTTATGTCTCAACCTAATATTAGTTGACCGTGATTTCCCATGTGGGTAATGTATTAAAGTATTGAAACATTGTATTTGATTTCAGAATAAAATAAAATTAATATGGATCGAATACACTCGAGAGCGAATCAATTATTGTTAGAATGCGAAAAGGCTATTTACAATACGAATATGCTCAAAGAAATGGTAATAATATATCTTACTCGTTAATGACTATTTTATTTTTATAATTTTAGGAAATAAAATCAGCCATTATGTACATATATTTTAATTTTTAGGCACAAAATTATAAGACTGCTACTGATGTAAATTTGAGGGAAATTACGGATATTTTAAAGATGCTGGACGGTATCACATATCCCGTGGTGGATTATAACATTAGAATGGAAGCGTTAGATAATGGTAATATCAAAAATGTTTGTGTTATTTTGACAATATAAAGATTTTATTGTCACATTGAATTATTTTATTTCAGATTTTAAATCAAATTATGTTAAACGGATTAAATGGGAGCAATCGATTTCTGGAACCTTAAGTCAAAACTCTTTTGTTTATGAATCACCGGAGATCGGTGTTGGATCTCTAACTGTTGATTCAAATACTGACAATTCTCCGTTGTCACACAATGATGATAATCTTGATAAAATAAGTATTAACACAATTGACAATTCTTATTCATCTCAAATCGTGACTGACGAAAAAAGTACTTCCTCTAAAAATGAAGATAAAATAGGAACGAATGTAAAAATCGAAGTTCATTGCGACGAATTAATGAACGAAACTCATATACCCAATAATTCGATAAATAATAATAAAATAATCACCGACAACAAATTATTATCGTCGAATCAACAGATTGAGAATGTCACTATGGAATTCAAGGACGTCAAAATTCGTTCAAAAGACACTACTATAATTAAAGAAATAAAGAACGATAATGTTCATAAAAAAACAAAGGATAAATATAAAAATAAAAGACACAGATGCCCGGGTTTTCAAGACGATCAGACCAAAATTTTGCCGAAAGATTCGTCTATTCCTAAATCTAAAAATGTAATTAAAAACAAAAACACGGAAATAGAGCATTCAAATCCTTCTTTGACACCGAGTCAATCATCGTCATTAATTATAACAGATGAGCTGAATGAAGTCTGGCCGGAGAACAGGTGTGAATCCGCTATGACAAACATATCATTAAATTGGGATGATCTAACAGATGAAGGTATTCCACCAACAAATAAACAATCCGATGTCAAAGCAGAAGATTTACCGAGGTGTAATAGTATTAATGAAACAGAAATAACATACGTTGACTATAATATTTCACCTGACTCGGAAATGGATCCGGATGTTTATCAAGATGCGCTAAACAAAGTTTACGAGCATGCAGACAATTCAGGATCGGATATTGAACTATTATTATCAAATAATGCAAACGCCAAAGTCAATAAAGATGTGTTGAAAATGTCTAAAGGTATAATGATTTTTATTCTTAATTGGAATATGTAGCAAATTTTACGTGTTGAATTATATTTCAGATGGGATTAATCTTATGCTTCCCGTTCGAGAAGAAATTTTTATCGATGACTCGTTTAATAGTTTGATTATTTATGCTGAGAATCCCTCGTCATTTTATGTAATTCCTAGTATATATGCCGATCAGCACAATAGGTTTGTATTATCAAATATATTAATTAAGGGGTCAAAAAACCAGCCCAAAGCGCAATATTCATCAAAAAAAGTTGTTGGGCAGTGTTTGGTGATCTGGCTCAGATGTAATTTTTTAAAACCTGGCTCATCGATCATGGCAGAAGTATATCGCAACCAGATGGAACAAATGATCCTAAAACTGGCTAGCTTAGTCAAACGATTGACTGAAAAAATACAAAAGTGAAATTGGAAGTTCTCCATCATCCACCATACTAATCAGATCTTGCCCCAACTGACTACCACTTCCAGAATATGAATATTTTTTTCTTGGGAAAACTATTTAATTCCAACAATGGTGTAAAACAGGTCTTCCAAGATTTTATTGACTCCGGGTTTTAAACCATCAGAATGAACAAGCTGAATTGGTAAAAGTATTTTGAAAATATGGGTGTATTTGTAAAATATTAAAAAAAAATTCTACAAATTTCATACTTACCGACCTAATGATTGATTTAGAAGCAGAATCTTTTATTTTTATCTCTGTAATATAATAAGGTGGCGTTACTTAGGCTGTTTAAGTCCTTACTTAATAATAATCATAATCATATTAAATATGCGAATGTTGCGGAGCCACGACAGCTTCATTCTTCCCAACCACCGTTTAATCATCATCATCATCATCGCGCACAGCCCTATTGTGGAGCTCTGGCCTCGTCCAACACCATTCTCCATTTCAAATGATGCAGTGTTCTGCTGTACACAGTCAAACCACCTCAACCTTGGTCTTCCTTTCCTCAGGGGACAGGAAGGCTTGTTAACTATTAGCCTTTTTGTTCGCTGGTTGTCCTGCATTCTTGACATATGACCAGTCCACCGGAGTTTGGCCACTTTGACAACTGTGACTGGTATATCCCTGTAGCCTGTAGTAAGTTGAACTCGCTTCCTAGCCATTCAAATGCAAATGCCGGGATAGTACCTTGAGCCGTTTGCCTCTGTACACAGTCCAATCAAGTCAGCCTTGTTCTTTCTTTTCTCCGGAGACAGGAAGGCTTGTTAAGCATAAGCCTTTTCTGCGGCTGACTGTCGCATTCTTGACAAGTGATTCTGACGACAGCTGTGACCGGTGTATCCTTGTATATACGGGACAGCTCCTCGTTGCTGCAGATACCCCATTTGCCGTTGTTAAATACAGTTCCAAATATCCGTCTCAGAATACTGTTCTCCCGGATTTCGATTTGTCGCTCATCTTGCTTTGTCATAGTCCAAATTAAAACTTACAATTATTAGGACGGGCTGTTTAGAGCCTGACTCTTGTCATCTTGTATCTCGACTATAGATGCTGTTAAAGTTCAAAGTGGCACTGGTTTGCCAGCATGGTTTTTCTTCGGACTTCCAAATAGATTTTATAATATTTTTATTTATTTAAGTGAACTTCTAACCCGAGGCGGGTCTGCCACCTGGAGGACACTATACGATCTCCATCAGAGATGCTTCCAACTCAACCCTGAGGTCATGATTGCGATGGTTGTTCTCCAGGTTAACTAGGCTCTTCGAATACAGGTCAGGTCGCCAGCCATAAATCCGGAAGCTGAGCTGTCCAATGCGTGGATTGTACCAATAATATTCGGACATGGGTAGGGTCGAGTTATATTTAGTTTACGGTCTGATTGGATGCTACGGGCACTTCTGGTAACACTTCTGTTACTGAATCAGCAAGGAGAGCAGCCTGGGCTCCTCATAGTTCCGTAGAATCTACGAAATCACGATTGTGGCCAACCACGATCGCTACCACACCCAGTACCGACACTTGACAACACTCAACTCAACAGTGAGATGATATATGTGAATTCCTTGATGGCTTCAAAACCATACTCGTGGACTTTTAGGGCTTCAAATATTCATCATTGGCATATGGGCATGTGTTTTGTTTTGGTCTCATTGATCCTTAGCCTCATACCCATTGCTACTCTGACATTTAGCCACAATGACTATGTCGTCCGCATAGGCAAGGGAAGCTGCTCCGATTTGGCCCCATTTTAAACACTGGCCAGGGGGTATGTAGGAAGAAGAGACCTATTACCTCCGCATGTTTTATAAAAATATTTATGTAGGTAGTTTGATGCGATGGAATTAATCAATTTAATACCATATATCCTGCATTGAAAAATAATTCCCCTAGCATCTTTGAAATCTTTTTGTTATGCCATCCATCCGCCATAGTCAAATAAATAAATATATGTTAATTTAATGTGTATAATTAAAATTAATAATTTTGTTTTAGTTTAACGCACAAAATGAATTCATATTATCAGAATAAAGCAGAATTTTTTAAGAGTAAAAAAGAAATTTTTAATAGTTGTTTATCGTACTTTGCGATAAAAGGATACGATGAAGACATGTGGTGCCGAACGATACTTAAAAATCCATTAGAGGTATACGCATACGTCTATTATTATTATGATAATATTGATACCAACAACCGTCTAGTTATTTGCCGTATAACCGTTATTTGTTTTAAAATCCATTTAATCCAACGAATAAAAAATTTCAGGGTTCAGAAACTATAGAAATGTTTTGTATAGATTTCGGTATAACTATAACTCTTTCTTCCACATCTACTGTTTTCCCTTTGCACAAGGATTTTTATATATATCCACCGATGGCATATCATTGCAGCTTAGACTTGGTACGTTATATATTTAATAAAATGTATAATTAAATTATTTTAATATGTTAATATATATAATTATATAATATATACCTGCAGATCGAACCTACTGTTGAAAATTGGGCCAACGACGCTAAGGCATATATGAACAATTATATTTACACACCATGTTCAGTTATAGTATCCAATATGTAAGTAATATTTAATAAATATGGAACAAATTGTTATTATTATTTTAATCGTTTTTTTTTTATCAACAGCATAGACGATATATTATGCGTTTACGTTTTATCGGAAGACGATGTTGTTTTCAATATGGATTTGGTGTTGAGAGGCATTGCGTGCTTTAAGGCTGATAATAATTTAAAAAATAATCAAGACGATCAGATTTCTTATTACGAATCGGATAATTCAGAAGCAGACTGTATGTACACATGATTAAATATTTATATTTTATGAAATGATTTTGTTTATTAACCCTTTCACCTCTAGTCCTTTATCGTAAAGGTTAAGTTTACTTTTTTTTGACAGTACACTTTGAAGACGTACTCGGAGCGGATATAAATGTAGCTTTTGAGGGTCATGATATGATAGATGAGAAAATAATTTGTAAAAATTTCAGAGGACCATCAGACAAAACTTGTTACAAGGGCTCTAAATGCAAAAAAGCTCACATTTCGTTTAAAGCTGGTATGACAACAGTCCTCGTAAGCTAAAATATACCACAAAACTCTGTAAATTAATATGAATATAATTTTTAGACTGCTCGACCGTGGAGAAATCTGTTATATTGACGATTCCCGATATGATTTTTCCTAAAACTAATTGTCCTTTCAATGTCAGAGTTACAACCATATTAGATTATAAAACATTCTACATGCAGTTCTTATCGACAGCAGGCAAATTTGAAAATGGTAAATATTTCAGTTTATTCTACGTGACATGAAGAAATTGCGATATCATTGTCTCATCATTTTATTTCTACAGATGAACAAGAAAGCCGAATAAATGAATTTTTAAAAATAGACGCTATAACATCAGCAATGAACAATCCCAATGTCATAGAATCAATGAAACATTTTAAAATTTATCCGAGTATTGGTGAATATATTGCTTGTAAAATTGGGGACGGTAAATTATGGGTACGAGGTATTATTTGTTCGCTGCTCGCAAATCATGCTGAGGTAACCATTTATATGTAAATACATAAATAAGTTTAAGTTTTCCATTTTTTATATTTTTTTAATTTAATTTGCAGGTTTTCCTTATAGATTATGGCTCTATGGAAGAAGTAAAATATGAAAATATAAGAAAATTGGATAAATCTCTCATGACTTATGCGCGGCAAGCGATTCGATGCACACTTTATAATGTTAAATCTGTGTGCTATTCTAAAATGCTGGATGCGAAAAAAAAATTAGCAGAAATATGCTTCAATAATTCAATGATTGCCAAAATTAAGTAAGTGTAAATTAAATAAAATATTAGATTGATTAACCCATCTGCCACGGCGCCTCCAAAACAACTATGTCATCCGAAAGGGGTCGCTCAGGGACCCCAAGCATTTCAAGTCGAGATATTGATGAATTCTTCATCAATATCTTGACATTTTTGTAGACTGAGTGCATCCCGCTGACTGAGTTCTCGTGTCACGTGTCACTAGTATGTTATATTCGCACTTGGTACATCCTACCGGATGCTAATGAAAAAAAACATTGTGTCCGTGGCAACCGAATTGTTGTTTTAATTTTTTTTCGCAATTACGGGCAATAAAGGTCAATGATTATTTGTAATATTTATTCTTTAGACTTTTTTTAGACAAATCCAAAAAGTTTGTGTCATGTAGGATTTATATTGAAAGAGTATTCGAGAAAAATCAAAAACTTGGGGTCGCCATCAACACGGATATGTTGAAAACTAGAATTTTCGTTTTTCTTAATAACTTCTTAATTATCCATCAATATTGACAAGGTAGCGATGACAAGATTTTTATTAACTTTAAAACTAGTCGAGATAATTTGATCAAATTTATTTAGTGGCTTCGTAATGGTTTTTGTATAAATCTACATATTATTTAATAAATTATATTATAATTTTGGGTCCCAGGACCCTGGGATTCAGGATCTACTCGGGTTAAAAATTTTTGACGAGTTTTTAAAAAGAAATAATATTGTCAAGTGTATTTGTTTCAGAAGAAGTGTTTTTTTTGCCGGTGACCTTGCCATAAAACCAACATTTCAATGGCCATTACGGTATATTATATAATGATATATTATTTTTTTATAATTTATCACGTAAATAAACAATTAAAATACTCATTCAAATGGTTTGTAACTTCGGCTGAATTTCTGAAAAGACTACTGTGTACTTAAACGTAAACTTTGATAATAACTTCATTGGCATTGCTGGGTATCAAGCTTCGGATAAAAGAGCAGCATACAATGTCCGATGTGTCCTTCATTAGTTTTATGATTAATCTTATACATCACACATACATATGGGCGCCTTATGACTCCTCGAATTCCCTCAGATTAGAGAAGATACAGAAGAAATTTCTTAGATATCCCTACATGACGGAGTTTGGATTCTACCCAAGTTTATACCCCAGCGCATGGGTACAAGGCTGCCTGGGGTATGTAATCCTCGAGAAAAGAAGGTTGATTTACTGGGTAAAGTACTTCTTCAAGCTGTTGGTTGGCGAAGTACATAACCCCCTTGTACACATTTCCGCTTCCTACAAACTCGCTCCGTCCTTGCCCAGTTCCAGTATAAATCCCAGGCCGTAGCGGCAACGAGGAAACTCGTTCGGATGGAAGCAATGCCGCACCAGGTGGCTGTTTTGGTTATGCAGCTAAAGTGTAATGTTGGCCTACGGAGGCCTGCCCCTCGGTAAGGCTGAATGAATCAACCTGCACCTGGATTAAGTAGCCAACTAATGTTGTTCTTGGCGTGCTCAGGGAAATGGCGGAGGGAACCTCAACAGCGACGAGCATCACAGAAGAATGGCAAAGTAAAAGCCATGCACCAATCATCATCATCATCATCATCATCACTATGCTAGTTGCCCTTATGGGCGCCACCTCACTCCCATCGAGCTCATTCGCGTGTGCTTTTTCTTCCGCTAAATGTGAGGACAGGTGCTCTCAGAAACTCTCTGGAAACCAGAGCTATTACTCTGCTCACACACTTGGCTGATTATGTTGTTATATTTGATGTTAAATATTGCTGTTTCGTTGATATTTTATAATTCTTTTCTTGTCTTTGTTGTTATATGTTATTTTTTTCACGTTACTGTTATGTTTTTTATGTGGGATTGGCGACCTGAATTATTCTGTAATGCCAATCACGCATTGTCTTTATGAAAATAAATAAATCACAATAAAATAAAATTATTGAACCAACAAAATGATGAATTAAAAAATATTGAAAATATGCATGATTTCTTTTTGATCTCCCTGATGTATATCTAAAAAGATTGTATTTAATTATTTTTATTTGCAGAAATACAGAGTACGAGTGTGGATTGTTTTCCGTGTCATTATGCAGCGATACTAATATCGATGTCAGCGAAACTTTATTCGCTTGTAAATATGTGGAATTGAAATCTGAAGATCACGTACCGGAAATTATAGATAAAAATGTGAAAAACACACCAAAGAATCCATTATACATTCCGGGATAATTTCTAAATCTATATATGTAAAGATTTTTTTTATTAAATACGAGATAATGTATCTCAAAATTTTCCAAAGAACGACTGGTAGTCTAAATAAGAGCCATTAAATGCTAATGACTTGTATTTTCATTATTTTTAACTATTTCAATTACATATTTAATGATCTCATTATTGATTAATTATATAAATATACATGTTTTAGTATTAAAATACTCTTGATTGATCTAATTTAATATTTTCTGAGAGAATGTCACCGCAAAAAAATATTATTTCTGTTTAATTAAAATATGTTATTATATATAACGATGTAACGAGTAGTATATACCATTGTTTTAAAATATTCTATTAATTGATTTCTATATATTTTTCGATAAACTTGAAGCCATTATTTACGAAAGAAGATGTGAAGAGTCTGATTAGTGATTTATGTATGTGAGTATTAAAAAAAAATGTTCCAAAGAAATACGATGTTCAAAATATTGCATTTAACGAACTTAGTATATTTTAAATCATTAATTATAGGTTAGTGCACAAAATATATTTTTATTAATATTGTGTTTTGATTAGAATAAACGTTTTATTATAATGTTTGGCATTTAATGAAACATTCCAATACAGTAAACTCCTGATTATTAGGGCTAATAGTGAGGAGAGGCCGCATAAATAATAAAGGAAAAACACGAATAATTAACTATTAACTTTTATTTCATTTAAAAATACTATTATACATTACTAAATCTGTTTACTATTATATTAAGATGTTTAAAACATTTTTTTTTATTTATTATTAAGAAAATCTATCATTTTGGTTTGGTTACAAAAAACCCTTTAACGATTAAATTTTCTGTATTGATGTTATATCATTGTTTTGAAATCCCATTGGTCAATGTACCTCAGTGCCGTAATGCAATTGATCCTTTCTTCTTCAATTGCAATCTGATCCTCATTCCCCCTCTGGTTGACTGATATTGAAAATAATATCTGCATTACTTATACATTAAATGCCAGGATCATATAAATCCTATTTAAATAAGTATTTCTCAATGTTATTTTATCAGTATTTTTAGAATATTATAATTTCATCTCCTCCATGATTAAACGAGTATTACTGACTTATTTTGTATCAATATTGAATCACTTATATAAACGAACGGGAGTTTACTGTATTACAAATTATTTTCTAACTATTAATTATCTGAATAATCAGGGTATTTATTTATTCATAGACTGATTAAAAATCAGATAATATTGCATAACTACGATACTTTAAAATGTAAATAAATCTTCAAAGACTATGTTTAGATTTGTAATCTGAATTGATTAATATTTTCAATGTTAAGATTATTTCTTTTTTTTTAAATTAAGATTTCCAATACTTATTTTTCTGGTACGTACGTATAAATTTGTATGTAAATATTTAGAATATATATTTAGCATGAAGTGTTTCTTGATACTTTATTGACACATAAATGTTCTGAAATTTAAATAAATATTTTTTTTTAAATTACTTCTTTGGTTTTATTGAAAAAGTTTTAGTTTTTATTGGAAAAAATTTGGGTTCCGATGATTTAAACCGATTGCTAGAAATTAAAAAAAAACTTCATATCTTTATAAACATAAACTGATGAAGACAAAAGAGGATTCTTGACAAAGCATTGAAAAATATAGAAGATGGATCTGTAAAATAAACTGTACGGGTATTGCGTAAATGTATGCGTAATTCTTGAGCAAATATAATGCACGACATAAAAAAGTTTTAAGTTGTTCCCAAATATTCTCCGTATTCACCAGATTTCGGTTCTTCCGGATATTAGCTTTTCAGGTCAATGAAATATTGGTTTTCTTTTCGGTATCTTCAATACAGTACGCTATCGATTATCCATACGCGGAGAGCGGCAGCACAGATAATCGAAATACACGAAAAATTCAACCTATTTTTATTTAAAAATACAGTTACATATAGATTCCTAAAGCCGTTCGTAGTTTATATTAAGAAAAACTGTCATTTGGTTTTGCTTACAACAAGCGTGTCAAACGCAAAGGTTAACATAGTAGGCCCACAAGAAAAACCTCAAAATATTTTTTCACGGAAGCATTAGTTTATTTCGAAAAGTATAGTACAACGATAATATTAATGTTTTCTTTCTGATACTATCTTTACTTCGGGAGAAATCGTGTTCGTAGTGATTATTATAGTGATACTAAATATATCTACTTCACAGCCAAGCGGTTGAGCAGAGTAAGCTAGCTAACAAAGTAGCTCTGGCTATCGGAGAGTTTCCGAGAGCACCTGTTCTCACAATTGGCGGAAGAAAAAGCCCACGCAAGTAAATCGACCTTCTTTTTTTCCATGTAAAGTTACATGGAAAAAAAGAAGAAAAAAAGAGTTGACACATGTAAATTAAATTTTAATTTAGAATCAAACAAAATACCCAGATCTTTAACAGTGATCGTTTAGGAAGAATTACGTTCCCAAGTTTGTGATTAAAGATAATGGTCTCATTTGATTTAGAAAATGTCATTGTTTTATATTTTCCAATACTTAATTGGAAGACGATTCGATATTGACCAATCGTGCAAAGAATCGATGTCCAGCTGCAACGAAGGAGCATCTTTCACTTAAGTAATAGACGAAATATTTTTAAATCGTCTGCAAAAAGTGAAAATTTTCATTATAACCTTTGACAATACAATCTGTGATTAAACTTTGCCATATTCAGATCGCGTTATTATCATAAAGTTCTTTCGGACTTGTCTCATTAACATGAAAATTATTATTCAATTAATTTAATAATAGGATTACTATTTTTCTTTATTAATGTTTTTAGATCTATAACGATGTCTAAAGTTATATCAAA
The DNA here is from genome assembly GCA_022495035.1 of Philopotamus ludificatus. NCBI lineage: Eukaryota > Metazoa > Arthropoda > Insecta > Trichoptera > Philopotamidae > Philopotamus > Philopotamus ludificatus. The sequence goes on from JAGXCT010036969.1 coordinate 64,010, forward strand.
AATATAATCAAAACTTCACAATGAATTCGTCATCGTTTTGGATAAAAGTATAAAAAACGCGATGTTTATATATGGATGTACATATATTAAAAAATATATTGATATACATGACATGCCGAAATTTTATTTGGCCGTTTTTATTATTACACATTCGAGATTGGATTTTCTTTTTAAAAAGTAAACTTTCCCCATTACACATATGACACGTATATTTATCATATATCAAAGTTTATATGTTCCCGAATCCCGTATTTGCTTTTAAACAATCAAAGTTGGCGAAACTAAACGGAAATAAAGCCGCGGTACAACTTTTTTAATATCCACCGCGATATAGAAAACGGAATCACATCAAACTTTTTCCCAGCCAACTTTTTAATATCCATTGATATCCAACGATCGATCGCGCAGCCACGTTTAAATGGTGCGATTTTTCATTTTTTTTTATTATTATATTCTAAATTTAGACAGTGCGGCGTGGGCCATAATGGAATTCGATTCGTGTTTATCCCCATTCGGCCGATAAGTGGCCATCATCGTCACATTGTGTCCTTTAATTTAACACTGCAGGAAGTTCGCCACTCTGCAAAGTTAATGGGGTTGATCTATTACAGAGGATTCGAGTGTCATGTCACCAGTTCTCCATATTTCATATTATCGTTGATAATAAATTTATCATTTATTAATATTGCAATTCAAATGTACGATAAGAATGGAAATGATTTAAATTAATTTATTAACCTATGTAACATAATTTAAAAACAAAATCTCAGGATAACTTCAGTGTATAATTAAGGTCATTCTTTAGCTGTAATTTGTTAAACAAAATATGTGACTGAAAATACATAGACGCTTTCTAAAAATATGAGTGAAAACTTTTACTCCATCCGGTAAAAACTGTCGGTTACTATACAATTAAAGCCTGAAATGGAAAATTATTTAAAATACAAACAATGGAGGATTAAGTGGCAAACTTAATAAGCGGTCGCGTGGGGCCCCGGAATACCAAGGGGCCCCGGGTTTTAAAAATGTCTTTTGTGAAAAAAATATCGTATATATCATAATAATAACCGAGGTTCACCAAGGACTCTATTATTACACACAATATTATATTAATAAAATTAGGAGTGGATATTAAAAACTTTCGAGGATAATATTTGATAATGCTTCTAAGTACTCAGGGTATTAATCTTAAATTTGATTGCAAAATTTAGCCGCAGAAACTTGTACTTGCGCTGCATTTTAGAATTTTATTGTTTATGCAGAGTTAATCAGTAAAAGCAGATGTCATAAAATTTGGTTTTACCCGGGAGGCATTAACTAAAATTCGTAGTTCAGAAAAAAAACCTTAGTGGAGACGAGTTCACTTCCAAAGAAAATGGACAAATATGAAACTGTCTATTCTATTCTGAAGCTTTTTAAAAATTTTGGAAAAGGATTTGAAATAGTTAAAAAAGAAGCAGCTGATTTATTAGGGATATTATGTGAAAGATGAAAATTGTTCTTGAACTTTTCGATTATTTATTAATTAGAATTTATTAATAGTATGAAATAATGAAAAAAAAATTAAAAAATAGTTTTTATTTTTTATATTATTGAAGTTGAATTAGACCATTTTATTTTTAAAAGAAAACGAATACATCTATCTATAAAAAAATGTCTTGCATATTTCCGAATGTTGAAATATTTTTTTAATCTTTATTTAATGCGTTAGAAGAAAAACTGCTTACTAAAGCATATTTAAGGACTTCTATGAGAGTGTAAACATTAAATAGTATGACTATTCTGTATATAGAGCAAGAAATTAAAGCAAGACGGAAATTCATGTAATTTAATTTAATTAAATTTATTTTAAATGTTACGGTAAAAAATATGACATTCCTTTTTTGTTAATAACTTAATGAGAATTTTCTTGAATTTTTTTTCCAACTCGAATTTGATGCCCCCGAAATTTTTATCACTTCGGGCCCCCAATTGACTTGATCCACCACTAAATAAATACACGCGAGAGTATTCATGAGTAACAGACAAAATTGAAAAAAAGTTACGTTATAAGGTTATAAAAGTCATTTAGAAAAATAATATTTTATAAAAAGCAACATTATAAGTTTATGCATATAAAATTTTGGGGTGCGGTAAAAATATTTGCCGCGAGTGTGTGAATTAAGGTAAAATATAATTTATTTAGATTTCTGTTTAAAACCTGCTCCTGGATTATAAGTATGGTGAACATATTTTTAAGAGCGAAATTAGAGACTTTTTTCTCGAAAACTCCATTTCCTGGGAAATATGTATATAACTTCAAAATTAATCATTTTCAAGAAAAAACTTAACTCCAATGGATACTTAAACTAATATAACCTTTGATAGACTAATATTAATTTAAATTAAAAAACAAGGTTGCTAAAATAAAGAACTGTTCCTTAAATAAAGAACGAATGATAATTATACTATTAGATACTCTATTAGATTAAATATGAATACTAAATCAAACAAATTAAATCTAGAAATATTATAAGGGAAGAAGAAACAGAGCAATGTTTATTAAAAGATTTGGGAAATGCTGTTTTACAATTTTCGTTGTCAGATTTCCTAGAAGCGAGGTGAGTCAATGATCAAACAGAACCTAATATTTCCTGGGTGACCCGTAAGTGGATTACCACCTACCAGCTCCATAATGGCGCCATTGACACCCTGCTTCCGGTTTGCCATTAGCGCCATTTGCCGCCATTTCCTGCCGCTTCCGGATTCACTCAGCGCAGGGATTCCATTCCGGCAATTTATTTTTTCCTACAGTCACGATTTGATTTTTCCTCGTAATTTTTAATCTACAAATGTATATTTTGTATCGTGCCCGAAAAAAAATAATCAGTACAGCACGGAGGGTCGTTTTCACGCCCTCACTTAAACGTATCGCGGTTAATCGAATCCTGAACAATTACTGGGCATTCTCTCATTTCCACCCAGGTTCAGTTTGCAATGCAAAACGATGCTGCGAAATAAAAAAAGCCACCCCTGTCCCTGGCGCCTTCCCCTCGGTACTCTGCCACCGAAATGGTAACATATTGGTGGGCATTAAATGTAATCTTCAATCTGCGCATGCGATTAAAATGATAATTTCTCTTTGTGCCAGAATCATCAGAAGCATCTTAAGCCACCATGAAAAATCATTTCGACACCCAATCTGCTTTGCAGATTGTTATCGTTCGTGTGGGAGGCGCATTAGTTCAACCAGATTGGATAAATATTATAGTGAGGGGTTGAACTAATAAAAAAATATACACATTATAGGAATATATACATATTTTTATACTTACATGAATTAAATCATGTTTTTTGTAAGATAAACGATGGAAAATTCCTACTTTTGAAAGTTTACAATAGATGTCTCTAATATATAAATATAAATTATTTGACATACAAAATAATAATGAAATAAAGATGAAAAATCTAATCCGACATGTATTCTATTAATTTATCTGAATATTGACTTATTAATATTAGAATGTCTTTGATGAACGATCAGCTTAAAAAAATATGCTTAAATATTTGTTTCCAATTCATTGTCAGAAAATTGATACAAATCACATACATTTATTTTATAATATATGAAACACTCAGCGAGTGAATGTCTCGTGGCTGGCAAATGATGGTGATGATCTGGGGCGCATTTATGTGGATATAGATGGATTGTTTTTTATCGTTAATCCCAGTGAAAGCTACAGAAAATATTAGATTGCATAGAGAGGATGTCCAAAATAATCATCATTATTCAAAATACACTAAAGACATTTTCTATTACATTTTTAAGCTGGTTAATAATATTTTAAATTGCCATTTTTAACCATTGAATGTATTTTATGGTTTTACGTATACTGTTATATATTTCAGAGCTTATTTTTTTCTCTTAACTGTTTACGCTATAATTGAAATTGCAGCATTGATGCAACTTCTTCATTATATTAATCAAAATTTAATCAAATAAATGGTGGCGGGATGCTAAAATTAATAACTAATTAAAAATTTCATACCGCAATATGACAACAATGGGACGCGTACACGATTCCAAGTACCGGGGAAAGGGTATTGAATTAAAGGGTTGTGATTGTTATTATTTAAGGGATGTTACGCATCCCACTTGAGTGGATAAATAAATAGTTTGGTTTGCTAGCCCTAACGACCCCTTGTTTGAGTCGGGGCTGCCCGGGGGTGTCGGTGACTAACATATTTTATGGGTCCCCAGGGTGAGGGCCAGGGCTCCGCCAGGGGGACCAGCGCCGGTATGTGATTTCTGCTGTCTGTGCAGTAATCGCCTGCATTATTGATGAACGGGAGAGGGGAGGGGGAACGGGAGGCGGAGGAGCCCCTGATGATGCACCCGGCTCATCAAAGTTGTACCGACAGGAGATTGAAGACGTGGTGCAAGGTGAGACGAAGGGGAGACAGGTCCCTGAAGATGGGGTCTTTGATTACACCACAATTACCGAAGGTCTCCGTATTTTCCTTCTGTTTACAGTTTCTGTATTATTTAGATTTTACTGGCGTCCCCGACTATGCAGAAATCATCAATTCAATCTCAGACCTGAAATCGAAATTTTATGATGACGTTCTTATCTTATTTAACATTAGATGCCTTACTCAAGAATAGACGAAGGACACATTAGATTTTAAATGCTGCTTATTATTATTAAAGCTATTTTCAAATTTAATGATTAATTAATATTATAATAAGAATACATTTAATTAAGGACAAAATTCTAAATTGACGTAGAGAAATCCTTGCTTGAGTCAGATCCTCGATTATCCATTAAAGAATTTTTGCAGAGTACGAAAATGGATTCTTCGTCGCATGATAATAAAGTTGAGTGTAGAAGCATGTGCACTTCTTTGATGAGCCTTAAGAATTTATGTGTTAATTTGGAAAGTTCTACAATATCCACCATATTCGTCAGACTTCGCTTAATCGAATCATTACGTTTTCAGGCGTATGACACAGTTGGAAAATAAACGAACGATTTCTTTAAAAAAGAACTGAAAATTTTCCAGGTGAGGTGGAAAGATATATTTTTTTGATTCGTGTAAAAATTAAATAATATTATTAGAATTTTTTTTTATAATTATAAGAATATTATTATTGATGTATAAGATGATTGAGGAATTTACAGAAAACGATTTAGGTAAATAATGAGCAAAAATATGTACCGACTTGAAAACAACCGCGTCGTCCGAAGGGGGCCTCTCATAGACCCCAGGCATTTCAAGTCAAGATATTGATGAACTCTTCATCATCAATGACTTTTTTAAAAATGGATTATTCTAAGCATAAAAATAGTTGACATGCTTCATAATTTGGTCGATATTTTGGATTTTTTAACTAATCCATATGACGCGTAAATGACAATGCTCTCGGCGGTATCTCGTCGCAGACTGAGCTCTCGCAGCCCATGTCACTCGCATGTTTCACTCACTCTCGACACATCGTACCGGATGTAAACGAGAAAAAACATCGCTCGCGTGACAACTGTAGTGAACATTGTTGTTTTTTTTTTTTTTTTTGCAATTGCAGACAATAAAAGACTATGAATATTAATTCTTTTATTCAAATACAAAAAGTTTGTGACATATGACTCAATATCGGCACGGTTAGCTTTAAGAATGTTTAATATCTTAAATAAGTAAACTGATTTTAATTATTACGTAAATATACTTTATGTGAAATATCGCCAATTCGCTGATCTCTAATTTGAGATTTTATAACTTTAAATAACGGAGTTATGACGATCTTTGATGTTTATTGATTCTATCTTTAGCTATTTTATACCGTTTTTTTATACAATGTTTTTTCTATACTACTTTTTTATACTATTTTTTACTATTGCATATATTTTACTATGTTTTTACATCCCATTTTTGTTATTATATATATGCTTGCTATGCGTGATTGGCAACTTAGATCACTCTGTAATGCCAATCACTCACTTTCTTGGAATAAATTAAATAATTATATTTATTGTTAATAATTTTTTCTAAACGTCGTATATAAAAATATATGAAATAATAATCGCACCCTTTTAATATTATTTTTAAAGCAGATAGTTCTAATTCGGAATCTTTCAGTATAAATGTGTTACTATCTCCAATATCTTGGCAACGAAAGCCGTTACTGATCCATGTGATAGCATCGTTATTTTTATGCTATTCAAGTCATTGTTAATTTGTATTTCAGCTTTTTTAGCCACGAAAAATCCGTGTAGCCAAAATATTCATATTTTTTTTATTCATGTAAAAAACATATTTTTTGATCTTTATTCACTGTGGTACAAAACGCAACAACTTGTGCAAAATTATTTGAATTGCATCATGATTAAGAATATTTTTTTTTTGCATAGAGATTTAACTATTTTTACGCATGCATTTAGTTATTAGGTGTTTTAAAGCCTCCCCATCATTACCCACTTTTAATACGTCCCATACAATGGTTAAGATCAAGTCGAAATTCGATTTATATTTTTTTTGTATTATATAAATATAAATGCATTTTATTCCCTGCCTAATTTCATTTTAATGCAAAAGCGCGAATATGCCCGAAGCCAAAACCCGGTATGAATCACGCGAGATGAAGCAATTAAAGGAAATCCGGGCCGCGGGCCGTGATTGGTCCAGATAACGCCCTCTCCCATTGGTCCGCGCCGCAACGTGGCAACAACACGGTTGTTCTAACCGATTAATATCACACATACCCTTTTTTTTCGTCGAAGCTCGTTCACATTACACGGCAGTATTGATTGAATTATTAATATTATGGTCTCGCTCACAATTAACCCGCGATCGACCCCACGAAAACTAGACGGTCACGTTCTTAATCATGTTTTTTTTCCGAATCTCAAATGTTTATCATTAAGTATCAATTTGATGGGTCGGAGCCGTCGCTTTTCTAAACATCAGCGGCTCGCCGTAAAACGTGTTTACTAAGCTTATAAAATTATTTTTATGACCACTTCGTCTCGGCGAGCTGTAATCAAATCGTTCGCCGGCGCAATAAATAAATTTAAATAGATTTTTAATAAGAAACCGCTGGCGAAAAACAATTAATGCCGAAAATTCGGGCTGCGAAAAAAATTGCCTCTGCCGAAACGTTTGCGCAGATACCGTCCGTTGTAAGTGTGGAATATAGAATGACAGAACTAATGTAGCATATTAGCATTTAGATGACATTACAGATTTACCAGGCGAATGAATTTCGCGTCCCTTTCCCACCCGACGCCGTTTTGCAGAGGCGAGAACGATGGCGAATCTCTCGACGTCACACAAGTAAGTAGACAATTTTCCTTTCATATGGCGAAAATTAATGCAACGTGATATTGGAATCGTTAGGATTGTAAACACGAGCAAAATACGTACACATCATAGGCATAGTAATAAACATAGTTTTAAATAATTAAAAAAAATATATATACTGAAAAATTAAACATTATTTTTGGTTGGCCCATAAAAAAAATCTAATTCTTTTAAATTTCTTTTTTTTGCATATTTATATTAACAAATAGAAATCGGATGTAGCAAATTAAGGGGAATGCGGATATTGAAATACTAACCAATTCAGATCGGATTTTTTTTGTTGAGCTAGGAGCTAAAATCGTTCTTATTCTTTTTATTGCATCATTAAATTTGTTGAATTGTGTCACGGATTTAAAGCTCATAGTTAATTATACCTCGAAAATCCCTGCAGGGTTAAAGCATCATTATTTTATTGATAAGACTTGGCTAAGCAATAGTTTGACAACATAGTCAGGATTCACTCATCCTTCGTAGCTTTATAGTACTTTTCACCTTCAGTTATCAAATTATTATTCAGTTAACCAGTGTTATGGCTTGTAGATATAAAAATATTTATGTAGATAATTTGGCGCGTTGAAATTAATTTATTATCATCTATGCTTCGTTGAATAAATAATTATAAATTTCAATCCACTGAAATAATATTAAAAAATAACTATTATTAGTATGAGTGTCTCATCTTTGTATTTTTAGAATCTTTATAAAATCTTTATATAGGTGAATGGCGCTTTGAATCTTTCTGTTATGCTATCCATCCATCGTAGCCAAATAAATAAATAAATGGTCTAAAAACGGTTGCTGTAGTTAGTCAGACACCATTTTCTCGCGCTGTCCAGTAGTCACCTTTCTTTCCCAATACCATAAAGAGCTATTGTCACCTCAGTTTTCGAAAAATTCATCGTTAGTTTATGCGTCTTTAATCGTGAATCTTTGATTTTTCATCTTCAAACCCATTATGGCGACCACACAAAAAATATTAAAAAAAAAATTGAAATTGAAACTCTTGACTTCAAAAACAAACCTCAAAGTGAGAGGGTAGTGAAAGTGAAACTTGAGTTGTTACAGATTAAAGTTGAACCAAATTCGACCAAATTTATTCTACAAATAGCAGTTACAGTCGATCAAGAGGTCAAGATCATTTAAACATAATTGGCAAGATTCATTAATGGAGTGTGTGGATATCGCATCATTTAAGTGATGAAAGCAAATCTGTACGGGTTCTTATTTTAAGAAAATTAAACATTTCTTCGACATCTTGTGAGTTATGTATTTGAACCAATGTTTCAAAAACAGTGGATTTCTAAAGGGCAGGTACCACTGGCAACGCAGAAATTAAATAAAATAGTAAAAATGTCCCTATATCTGTATGGTGGGATTTTAAAGGAATTATTAATTATAAATATTCTTAAATATGGCTACACAATAACGGCACAGTTATATTGTGATAAGCTGTAATGATTAACCTAGCCGTGCCGATCGGGTCTATTGGGGACCCCAAGTTTTTGATTTTTCTCGAATAACTATTTTAATAAAAATCCTACATGTCACACACCTTTTGTATTTGTCTAAAAAGTTTAATGAATAAATATTATAAATAATCATTGACTCTTATTGTCCGCAAATGTGAAAAAATGATAAAAACAACAATATTCGCTTCTGTTGCCACGGGCGGGATGTTTTTTCTCGCTCGCATCCGTTACGATATGCCAAATGCGAGTGAAATGTATTAGTGACACGTGAAAAAATCCAGAATATCGACCAAATTATGAAGCAAATCATGAACAACTATTTTTATTCTTAGTTTAGTTTTAATCTTGACTTGAAATACTTGTGGTCTCTCATAGATTCCCATCGGACGACTCGGTTGTTTTCGAGCTGCCGTGACGGATAGGTTAAAATAAGCAATTCGTGGAAAAGACCCAGAATATTCATAGAGAAAACATTTCTAACAGGATAATGCCAGATCTAATACAGCTAAAATTTCTCGGGATAAATTAATGGAATGTATTTATTTATCCATCATATTCACGAATCATTAAATTGAAAGAGAATTGTGGAAGGATCGTTCAAATGAAGAATCGTCATACGATGAATAATACTGTTGAAATTATTATATTGTGGATAGTTTTCAGTTTTAGAACGCTTCCAAAAATATTATTCATATGACTGCAATATATGCGATCAGATATATCAAATTATCATTTTTTTCGGTCATTATTGTCGCAATATATTAGCGGCGATTATCGCTTTATTAACTACAGTGGTAATAATTTACGTGAGATAAAGTACATTGCAATGGTAACCACAGCGGCCGTTATTTGGACAACGATTATTGTTTTGATTTAGCGTCGGCCAGATAGCGAACTCGAGCCCGTAACGGATTGTAACGGCCGGTAACGACCGACGTAACCGTAATTGAATAACGACGGGGAAAACCGCAAGGGCCCGGGGCTCAAGGAAAATTTTCAACATCGCAAATCTGTCAATAGCCGAACGCAAACCGCGGACGCAGTTCGCAGAGCGTCCGATGCGACGCCCACCAACAATCCGTTGATATTAATTGGTTTTTCATATATTGCCGCTCGAGTCGTGATCCGTTCGGCGAAAATTTTTTCACAAAGATCTTAGACGAACCAAAAAAAAATTATATATATATTCGAAGAACGCTAGCGCAAAGTGAAAAAAACCGCTCCTTCCAAATACAACGCGTGCATATATAAATAAATATTAATTGTTTGTTACAAATGAGAATTGATTGTTGGGTGTTTGATGTCGGGGCCGGTTGTATTTCATTATTATTAAGTAATAATAAATTGAGTTGCTCAGCCTTTCCCGGGGCCCGGCTCTGAGGAAGATAAGCCACGGCCAGACACGCCTGCCAATCAATGTAATGGACACCTTGCGAGATGGACGCACACCACAGGGTGCGTCGGATGTGTCTGCTAATTATTTCAACAATGGGATCATTTAAAAATATCCGCTGGAATATCGACAGGGATGGTGAGGAACGATGGGATGGGTTTAGCGCTTAGAGGAAAATTTGGGAAATTACACGATGCCCAATAAAAATGCGCGCTTATAAAATACACATTTGCGACTAATTACTATAAAACTATATAGTGGATTTATGACAATTTAGAATAATATTAAATTAATTCATTTGTTAAATATATTAAAATAATTTATTATTTATTATTATGTTTTATTACATTTTTTTATGTAAATCTCCAAGAAATGAACCATATGATAATTTATAGTTATTTAACCCTTTCTACTCTGGCCATTATTGGTCAAATATTCTATTCACATTCATTTTATTTTACGAATATATTAATATAAATATATAATAAAAGTTTTTCATTGGTAAAATAAATAAGAAATAATATCTATAGGGTTTGTTTTTAAATCCTATTCAATAAAATACATTTTTTTAAATATATAAATAGGAAACACTGTCATTATTTTTTTTTTGCTAAAAATCTTATGGGCCAATGTGTCTGGCCCACGGAGTGAAAAAGTTTAAATATAAATATTATACATCTGTGGTGTACATTTCACAGATTTTTGCATAAAACATGTAATAAAAGATACAGTGGCCATTTAAAAATAGGTTTTGTTGGTGCCCATGGGGTGTATTGGGGACCCCAAGTTTTTTATTTTTTCAAATAATTCTTTTAATATAATTCCTACATGTCATAGACTATTTGTATTTGTCTAAAATAGTCTAAAGAATAAATAATTATTCTCTTCTCTATTGTCTGCAATTACAAAAAAATAAAAACAATCACTTCTGTTGCTATGGCCGCGATGTTTTTTTTCGCTCACATCTGTACAAAGTGCCGAGTGCGAGTGAAACGTGCGGTGAAAGGTCAGTCTACGGCGAGTGCTCAATCTGCAGCGAGACATCGTCGAATGCGCGTATCATTTACACGTCATATTGATTAGTCAAAAATCCAAAATACCGATCAAATTATGAAGCATATCATGAATAACTGTTTTTATTCTTAGAATAATCCATTTTTTAAAAAAAAGTTGACTTGAAATGCTGTCGTTTTTGAGCCGCCGTGACGAATGAGTTAAATCAACTTTTCGATTATGTTTAGTAATAAATTATATTAATTCAATGTAGCTATTAAATAAAGTTAAAGATTTAAAATGTACATTTTTTTTTAATTCGGTTCTATCGAAAACATTTATTAATTTGATTTATTTTTGAATTTTCTAATTGTTTCCATTTTAAATGCGAATGCAAAATCATCGTTGCACAAAAGTGCGACATTAGCGTGTGCGGTGAGTAAGCATTCGTCACGCTGGCGTGACCATAACGGGTAAATGGTTAAAGACCAATTATTTATCGTTTAAAAAAAAATAAAACGTGATATTAATATCAAAGAATATATTATAATTATATTAGTCAAGACTATTCTAAGAGTATAATTTTCGTAATATCAAAATATTTAATAATTATACTACTAGATTAAATTGATAAACGTATAAATATTTATTGTTCACCCGGTACTTGATAAAGATATAACGTCTTTATTTTCTCTCCTTCCTCTTTGGGCTCTTTTATTTTTAATTTCCTATAGCCGATACTACGTAGTAAAGAGTAAGGAGTACCAAACCATGGATGTTGAATTTGAATATAAAATTGATTTGATGATAAATCTATATTAATACAAATTTTATATTTATAAATAAATATCACATACAATTCATAAAAGAGTAGTTGTTAATTATTAATATTTATTTTAAATACAATAAATTTATTTTTATGGAAAATAGATTTATAGAATGGATTTAAAATAATATACATTTTTTTCGTTTTATTATTGGGTGTATTAATTAATTGTTGCTTACCACTGGCGGCCATAAAACATCCAATCGCTTAGCTCGCGCCGGATCTACAAGCCAAGATATGAATTATTATATTATATAAGATGGATAAGGGAATATAACGAAAAGTAAAAAAAGGAAACTCCGTCTAAAGAGATAATTGAGTCATTATAGCATTCTAACCCTCCCGATGTAAGGTTAATAAAAATATCAAAACATTATTAGCCAGGGCCGCGATGCTGGCGCGAGATAGCGGTGGGCCCCGGGCGCCCGCAGTACACTTTGCGCCGATATGGATTTTTAACGTGCGCCAAACGCTCAATTATTTTACGGCCCATGCACTCGCACTTATTTCATTATGCGCATGCGCCGCCGCATCATGCCACGGAGACCATGCTTTATCGCCGGACAGCGCCTTCCTCGGCAAAATGAAAGATTTATGGCGCAGAAAAAATTTTCGGCGCCGTGAAATTGCACTTTTAGAAAGCCAAACATACAGTTCAAATCGGAGACAACCAAGAAATCTATACAGATTGGCGATACTCTACTTTCGTACAATTCGCTATTTCGTACATATTTCTAAAAAGTAACGTAAGATTTTAAAAAAATGAATAAAAAGGGGATGATAAATATCCTGATGTAAATGAAGTAATTGTTAATTTATTTATTTATTTGACTAAGATGGATGGATGACATAACAGAAAGATTCTAAATCGCCATTCTTTCATATAAAGATGTGCAATGGGATCAAGTCTCTCTCACTAATATTCCCCCCAGTGTCAAATTACGACACTGGTTAATATTTAATATTATTTCAATTGGATTGAAGTATATATTATTTGTTTTATAATTATTTATTAAAAGAAGGATAGATGGTATTAAATTAATTAATTCCAATGTCCCAACTACCTACATAGATATTTTATATAAAACATGCGGAGGTCTTCTTTTTGCAAACCCCCTGGCCGGTGTTATAAAGAATTCCCTGAATTGATAGTTTTCGTCGGACACCTATACGACTACCAACTTAGCTCAGTCGTGGTTAACTTACATTATCGAAATATATGCATGTTACCTACAAGCTATAACACTGGTTAATAATTATATAGTGAAAAAAATAAATGAAACTTTCATACATATTGCCTAATTTTGGACTATCTTGGAAAGAAAGCATATCTTATGTACTTAGGACGTAGGAATTTTGAAAGTGGTGTAATTCAATTTTAAATTTAAATATAACATTGTGAGATATTTAAAAAAATGATTTTGCTTTCCCAAAACATAAAAAAACACGGTATATTTAAATTGCAATAGAATGTACATAAAACGTTAACAGTGACTTGTTGATTCACAAACTTTAATAAACAATTACGCCTTTTAATTCTTTCAGTGTCGTCGGTTTTGCGGCATAGGCTTTATCTTTAAGGTTCTCAAGTCCAGTGACGTCAGGTCTGGGGAACGGGCTGATTATTCTATGGAACCTCTTCGTCCAAACCATATATCTGTTCGGAAGATTCTCATCAAGATATGCTCTTGCATTATGATAATAGTGTGAAGATTCAAGTAATTGACACTAGTATATATATATTGGTACACGTTAATTAATATAAGTATTATTTTTTAATTGTCAACATTGAACATAAATAGTTAGTATTAAAGACAATAATCGTTTTTTTGTTAAAGTTGTATACAGTGTTGAACGGCACAAGTTTTTATTGAAGTTATATACAGTGTTGACATAGTGATATTACTCAAATTATTATGCCTTTCTTGTTTTCCAAATAAATAAAGAACATTAAATTCCGCGTTTTCTTTCATACTAATTTTATCTTTTTAAATCTCAACAAGCACATCTTAAGTCAATGTATAATTTCTCTATCCGTGTTTTTTTTCACAGCTTGATATTGCCTTTTCTCGAGAATTGGTCGAGACGAAATTTTCAACATTCTATGACAAGATTATACAGTTTTAGAAAATATCTATATATTTCAATTTTAAAAATAAATAAATTTTAGGAAATAATTTATTATTTATAGATCTCAAAATTATTAAAAAGGGTATCCTGGTAGTCTTGTCGATGGTGTCTATTGGGGACAAAAATTTTAGATTTTTCTCGAATAGCTCTTTTATTATAAACTCCACACATTTTTTAGACAAATTCAAACTTTTTGTATTTGTCTAAAAAAGCCTAAAGAATAAATATTATAAATAATTATTCTCATTTGTTGTTGAAAAAATAAAAACAACAGTATATTCGCTCCGTACCGGATGCGAGCGAATAAAACACCGCGTGTGTGCGTCATTTACATGTCGTATTAATTAATATAAAAATTCAAAATTTGGTCGATATTTTGGATTTTTCTACTAATATATATCATGAATAACTATGTTTATTCTTATTATAATCATTTTTTTTAAAAAGTCAAGATATTAATGAAGAATCCATCAATATCTTGACTTGCTTGAAATGCTTGGGGTATATTTTCATATACTCATTTCATACCGAATAGACCACATCGGGCGACGCCGTTGGTTTCGAGCCGGCGTGACGGGAAAAAAATAAAAACAACAGTATACGTTTCTATTCGCTCCGTACCGAATGCGAGCGAGAAAAAATATCGCAAGTGCGAATGAAATCGTACACAATACTTCGCATTTTTTTCTATTAAACTAATAAATTTATCTTATCTAATAAACTAATCTTTAGGATTGGATCGAAATTCATAGTTTTTTGCTATATAATAAAATCCCAATTTTAATAATAATATTTTATACATATTAAAATGTTGTTTCAATGAGGTTGGCAACACCTGAGTTGCCGTCGTGTTTTCATTTCAATTATAATTAAATAATATCAAATTTATTTACATGGTAAATATATTCCAAAACACAGAAATTGTAAAAAATGCTATATTTTTCATGAATAAGTAACATTTTTTAGAATATTTTAATAATATAGTTATAGCGCATACCTGTAAATTTTTACAATAAAAACTGTAAAACGGGGGCGATATTTTTTTTCGCTCGCTTTTGGTACGATGTGCCAAGTGCGAGTGAAACGTGCGATTGACACGTATGGCGAGAGTTTAGTCTGCGCTGGAACATCTACTTCTTAATTTAAAATCTTTGGGGTCTATTTCCATTATAGATATCCCTCTTTGGACGACGCGGATGTTTTCGAGCTGCCGTGACGGATGGGTTAATTAAAAAAAATATTGCTAATACTTCATTGTTAGAAATCCGTCCAGAGATTTATTGACTATGGAGGAAAACATTTAAATAGTACATAATACCCTTAAGAATGTGGATAATAGTTTTAACGATCTTAATAAAACTTGTCTCAAAATTTTTATTAAAAAAATGAATTTAAAAGTACGTAATTATTTTTTTTAAATATTAAGTTAGTCAAAGTTAAGCTTTATTTATTTCCATTTTTTAAGAAAATAAGAATCCGCCAACTTTCAAGGTACTTATTTTTTTTCCTAGTTTGAAAATTCGTTATCATGCAATGTGCATATGCACGTAGGACACGGATGCATGCACTCGAGGCCTGAAGCCGGGTATAAACGAGCAAAGCCAAACGTCGAAAAAACACTGGTGCCTATACATAAAATCAGTGTTTCAAAATTATCGGTTACAGACCTACACACTTCCACGAGCAAGCAGCACGAGGGCCCTACAAATTACAGCCCACGACCATTACACACTCTTGTTGGCTGCACTGGCTGCGATAATAAAGAGATCCTATCCGAGATCGATCGACGGGGATTTATCTGCCGGATAGATCCAGACCGGTGAGACTGGACGCGCATACGTACCGCCGCTGTACAACAACAATGAACGATCATAATAATTATGAATATAATCATAATATAAAAAACGTATTTATATTATTCCAGTGTAAATAAATAAGATAAGAGGGGCGTGGCGTTAAACCCTTGGGGTGTATTGTACCATAAATCAAAATTCACATTATTTAATATCGCTCGCTGTCAAAATGTCCATCCAAAACTGAAATTGTATTGGATTGAAAGACATTGAATTAGTTACATAATCTACCCTTTATGCGCAATAGTCGGTTTTGTTTAAGATTAAATAACATATTATATTTGGAAATAAATACTTTTTTAAAATGATTATTTAGATAATAATGACTAGGTCATTTGCTATTGTGACATACAATTATGTCCTTTTGACTCAATGAACACTGGGATGTATCAACGCGTGAAATTAAAAATACATAAATATATTGTTTCTGGGAATCGTGCTAAAAGAAATAATTCTTGTAAAAATATAATATTTTTTCTTTTTAATGGACCTTGTAAAAATAAAACAGTTGAGTATATAAGAAGCTGTGAGATATGAAGAAAGTTTAAAAACAATGTTCTAGCTCAGGGTTTCCCAAAGTGTGAGCCGCGGCTCCCCAGGGAGCCGCAGTGCTCTTATAAGGGCGCCGCGAAATATTCAATTAAACAATTCCTCAAATTTGTTGGAATTCCCAGTTCTCGAAATTTTTGGGTTATCTTTTTGCGCTCATTTTTCTTAAGAAAGTCAACAATTTTGAAAAAAATTTCATGTATTAAGGGATCCGCGGAAAATCTGATGTTTTAAGAGAGCTGTAAACCGAAAAAGATTGGGAGCCTCTGTTCTAGCTCATTTATTTTCACGTATTTGTATTCTAGATTATTTGTATTTATTATTTAATTTAATATTCGAAAATAATCTAAAAGAAATCTATTATAAATCGTGTTTCCTCGAAAATAAGCCTTAGTTATATTTAATCTTACTCCAAAAATTAGCCCAAGTTAAATTATTGAGAAAAAAACACTTAAAAATTCTTCGGGACTCTTCAAAATACCAACTCTCTAAACTGATTGCAATGGATGAAACCAAAGTGTTTATGGACCAAGGATCTCAAACGACGATTGACTGGTAAATCGTTAATCTACGTCCCTTCTACTGATTACGAAAATGCACGTGTTATCTCTATTTTGGCAATTCGTCTGGATGCCAAAAAAGGCTCACCTCTATTCATCACTAAGGGCAAGAATGACAAGATTTAATGTGTTTCAGAAAGCCTAGTGCATACAAGAAGTTGGTCGATTTATTGCTTCCACTCTTTTTACGAAGACGCCAAAGAAGTTTGACGATTCAGCGAGTACTAACTGTGGGGGAAAAAATCAAGAAATTCCTCGCAAAAAAAATAATTTATCAAATAATTATTTCCAAAGAAATGACTGCCTGCCTATATCAAGACTTTTGATATTGCAATTAACAAGGTATTTAAGGATCATTTGCGAGTGGAAATCAATGAATACATCAAAAAGGAATGAAGAGAAATCGGCATGAAAACTTTGTGAGACCTAACTGAAAGAAGGACGTTAAGTGGGTGAAGAATTCAAGGGATAAAATCACCGACGAATGTGTAAGCAAAGCTTGATTTCTCGAAACGAGAGATACGAACCAATGATTCTATAGGGATTACAAGAAATTCTGGCCAATCTTGGAGAATATCATGAATTGTGACGATGTTCCAGAAGAAGATCACACTACTGTATTTTAATAAATATTTTTTTCTCTATACAAATTCTGTTTATTTGGGATAAAAAATAAGATATCTCCCGAAAATAAGCCCTAGTGCATATTTTGTGTCATAGATGCAAATAATTTTAATGCTTTTGGGTATTTTTTTAACTTAATATACATTCATCCAGAAAATTTTCATTCAAATTAATATTTTCTAAAGTGATTTTTATTAAGATTTTCTTTTTTGATTGAATCATTTTAAAAAAACCTTTCTATTGTTAAGAAATCATTATTAAAAGGTTGTACTTACTTAATATCCTGAACCAAATTGAACCAAATAGTTTATATACTATGAAAAATAAATGTGATATGGATATATATATTTGTCAACAATGATGAAAATAAATGTTTCCATATTCGTTAATGCTTTAATAATCAATTATACGCAAGAAAAGAGTGTTTCAAGACAAAGAATCGACATAGAGGAAACTCCGATTAGAATATGTGTCGGTAAATGACATCAGGATATTCCGTGACAAACTGATGATGATGAAATAATGTGTCTAAGCCAGCTCATGGATTTAGAAGCTAATTGTGAGTGAGGAAGTTAAATAATTATTAGAAAAATATAAAGAATACGAAGTTGAAACAATTCAGGAAATATTTGGTAAAAATAATATTGGTATAATGCCAAAGCCTCTATATTTGCTGGATATAACAATATCGTTACGATCTCAGTCTCCGTATTCGACGGAATTGACATCCTATGACTACTTTATATCCAGAAGATAAAAAATATATGAATAAACGAAACGTTTGTTAATATTGTGGAGAAAAAGTCAGAATCGGCAAAGGTGCTAAAAATTAAAAATGTCAGAATTACCTATTTTTTTAATTAAATCTCTTACAAATGTTTTATATTCTTTATTATCAAATTATATATATATTTATTAAACTATTGTTTATGTTTAATATTAATGAAATACGATTTTAAAAGTGTACTAGTATAGGGTCACCCGAACAGGAAATTACATTCAGACGAGATGTCCTGAGAAATGATCCCGAGCCGGGGAGGAAAACTCCTCCGGCTCGTGACGTGAAAATTTTCTTATTTATTATAAACCGATGTTGCGTCGCGAAATTGTGAAACAAATTAAAAAAAGGATTAAAAACGTCCCCATTTTTTTTATATCCGTTTCGATGTCATACAAACGAGCAATTGCGGAAAATAATCCCAAAGCGCCATCGGAAAGCTACGATTTGGCATTGTCCGCCATATATAATACAGACACACACTCGCCCATATAAACCAAATATCCAGTGTATGGTAAAGTAGATTTTCCGCTGTAGGACGGTTTACGGGTCGGCGTCCCTCGGGGGCCGTAACTTACCGGAAAAGCGATTAAAAAAGCGCCTCTGGCGATGTGACAGCCGCCATTTCCGCTTTTGTTTTATGTATCATCACACCGATATTAGTGACCGGACAGTGGTGTGTTCGCCGGCCCTCAGAGGCGGCAGGTATCTTCATCCGGTTTTCCCAGGAATTTTCGACAGCGGGAAATACAGGCGGGGGAGGTGGAGGCTGTACACCATCAGTATCGTTTTCACTTGGCTTGCCATTACGTGTTTCGTAATAGGTTTATAAGGCTTTCGCGGTCGATAAACACGATTATTTGTGGAAGCAGCAGCAGGACGCTGAGGAGGAAACGTGGAAGGACGAAGAAGAGGAAGGGGAAGCGCGGCCGATCCAAGCGAGGATTTTTAAATTACATTTGTCGCTGTGTTTGCAGTGATTTGTGGTGGTGGACAGGGGAGGCTCGTGAAATTTCCCTTATAATACATTTATAATATTTAAAAATCAATTATAAAATAACAATGAAAGTATTACTTATATATATAGAATATGAATTATCAAATTTCAATGTTAGCAGATTGATCAATTCAGTAATAGTGAATTATGTGAAGCATAACTTTTAATGGATTTTCTTAAATGGAATGGGTATTAATTATAATCGTAATAATTAATATCCTCTTCAGCATAAATTTGTTTCAATATAGTGAAGAAATATTTGATAATGTTCAAGAATAAGTATTTTTTGGGTTACTCCTATTAATTTTAGATACAGAATGTTTGTGGGTATAAAAAAGTATTAATCTAATTTTGGTTAAAATAAAATTGACTATGAAGTACATAATAATATGAGTCGGTGTCATTAAATTTCGCGAGTAATCTTGACCTATTTTTGCAAATCCCTGTGTTTTAATAATTCCTTTTTTGAAGCTCTTTGGATTGTATTATAAATACTTTTTTATGCCCAAACACTGTGCTAGACGTTTACGGTTTATCGTATTGGATCCATTTTTTATTAAACGTTAGAATTAGATTAAAAGATGAATCATTATGTGAAAAACGACATCATGCAAACTTCGAAACTTCGGGTCTTTCAGAGAAAAATGTAGAGCAACTAATATTTTAAAGGCTCTTCAAGTTGTAAATAAAATTTTATTCCAAGAAATGTTATTTAATTTATTTATTATTTTTAAATTAACATAATTTCTTCACGCTTCAACATTAACAAATTCACTGATTATTTCAGAATAGTACAAAATAAATTAAATCTGTTATTTCATGTTGATTGTTGCTTGTCTATTTAACCGTTCCTGACATATTGTCGATAATATATCATTTTTAATTCTTTTCAGAACACTAAATGATCATCTCTCACCTTCTCCTATACTCACAAGCATGGTTAAAAAAAATGAAGCAAAATCGCTGTTAGAAAAAAGGTTTTTCTTCCGGTTTTATGTTTAGTTTTATAAATCGGATTTGTAAAAACGCTTCAGCAGTATTAGTTTTTCTACAATTAATTTTTATATTTCTCTAAATTTTCCTTTAAAACTATATTCTCTTCATCTATCTCATTAAATTTGAATAAAAAATGATGTAATTGACGAGTAAGTCCATCTATTATTGAATTAATATTTTTTAGGCGGATCGGTTAAAAATATTTAAATGAAAATATTCTTCAGCAGATTTTTGGTCGACAATTTATTTGAAATTTTGGAGGTATTTTAATTTTTGGTAGCAATTTTTTTGCATTCAAGAAGTTATTTGATATCTTTAATAAGGTTCTCAATATTATCCTTTTCTACATCCAACGTTGCTTTACGAGATTCTATAATGAGGATTTGTGAGTTGTAATAACAATAATATTTTCATCCAATAAGTATTTTTTAAAAGCAGGAATCTGTGTTTGAGCATCAACGGGAAGTATTCCTAAATCGATTTCAATCAAAGCAGATCGCAAAGATTTCAAATTTAAAGGCTCCTAATATTGCGAGGTGCCTCTCTTGTCGACCTCTCTTATTAGCCCTGTTACTCAATTCACGTAGAACTTACAAATCTATCTTTTTAACTAACACTAAACATAAACGATGATACATGTGCATTTTGAGATAGATTCTAGCCAACCTCGTGACTCTTTTGTGTGGTCAAAGTTACCAGAATGATTTTTTACAAATCATTTCGATACTATTGTGTAATAATTTTAGAGTAAAATATACCAATAATGTACCAAGCTGTCTGCGATGATGTATTTTCACGTAAGAACTTATATTTTATAATTGTACAAATTCTGACTTTTCACTACAATAGTTTTTAAAGGGCAAAATGATTTAGACAGAATAAATATGCCTTATATAAACTAATCATATTCACCATTTGTTTGACATTAACATAAATTGTAATAATCTATAACAAAAAAATGATTTAGTAGATCAAAAATCAAATTGCCATTAAATCGATTCTAGATTATGATAGGTATTCTAATCATATAACCGATATATTATTATTTGTTAAATATTTCACGAGCGGTCCCTGTTCATTTTTTCCCGCTCATCGTCCCGACGGTATTGCCAACTGAATAAAAGTAAATCACAGATGATTTATCTCGGCGAGCTCCGTTCCGCCGCGGTCGCCCGACGAGGAAATAAATACGGGGACAAATAAATATATGAACATGCCCAATCCCAAACTTAAATCAAATTGCAAAAATACGGCTTATTTTCAAATGAAATCCTATTATTTTAGACCCGTCGTCGCTTCGCAGATTTACGACTTTAACCCAGAAAAGGAGGCAAAAGTACGAAATATTACGAAAGTACTGCAAATCGATCGTTTTCATCTTAATGACACTGATGTCATTACGAGAGCGGCACTCGAATTGCCGAAAGGCTAATTTGATTTATAAAATGTATTAAGGGACTCGTGATTATGTGCCGAGATATAATTTTGCTGGCGTGATGAATGAAGAATTTATAACGTGTCCTGATGATTGATGATGCTGA
Source organism: Philopotamus ludificatus (assembly GCA_022495035.1). Lineage (NCBI taxonomy): Eukaryota > Metazoa > Arthropoda > Insecta > Trichoptera > Philopotamidae > Philopotamus > Philopotamus ludificatus. The sequence continues at coordinate 86,054 of JAGXCT010036969.1, forward strand.
TGACGAAAGTGGCCGAGACATCGGGAATAGATTTGTCCGGAAGCCTGCGACTCGTGCTGATAATCCGCTACGATACAAATGGCAATGCGATGCGAAATAATTTATTATACAATAAAATATATTGCGATCAAATAGTTATATGCATTTTAAATATAATAATATAATATTATATTAGATGAATTTGAGAATGTTTATGAATAAATTTGAAATTGTTTCGTCGTTGATTAGATGAGTGATGATTGCGATTCGAGTCCGTTCTCACTCGCGCGGCAGATCGCGCTGATACCGAAATTCGTTGCAGGCGCAGAAGCGAGTGGCGAAATGCATTCGGCGTGCAATCAGCTGTAGAGAATTATCGCAGCAGTCCATCATCGCGAGGGGCCGCCTCCAGCAGCACTGACAGGATAAATCACTGTGATTGATTAGAGGTCCGCGAAAGCCTCTTTTTTCAACAGGGCCAACAATAGGGGTCGATACACCTTTTTGAAGCCGCCGCCGCCTAGTCGACCGCCTCAAAAATTTGAAAAAAATTTCGAGTTCAATATCCTTTCTTCGATAATCTATCTGCATATGCAATTTCCGACACACATAGACGATAAAAAACTCATTATAATGGGAACAATTGATGTTTTTATCTGACGTACTAAGTAGAATTGTTTATTGAAACGTTTTTATTTATTCATTCATGGATTTGTAATGAATGATATGACGTGCGATGTCCAATTCGAAATGCATTGTGGAGCCGAACTTATCGCATCGAAAGGGTTAAAGGGTTATCTGAGAACAGGGACGCGATTTTATAATATATTGCTTCATTATTGATTTTTTCAAATACTATCCAAATGCCGCCACTTCATATTTAATTAAATGATGATAAATCATGTCATTATGGAAAAGATGAAAAGGAAATGAATGAGTTGCGAGAACAATAAATATATTGTTGAACGCGATAAGGCTTCCGGCAAAACAGACGGAATACTATGATGTTTATATTATAATTTTGTTTGACCTGAATTATGTTAAGCATACATCAAATAATTACTAATAAAAATGTATATAATGAATGGAGAAAATCAAGAGCGGAAGTGCGTAACAAAATATGATGAAAATTAATAGATACGATGTAATTCTTATTACTAATAAGTACCGTGTAAATCTAGACATGAACTATACGAAATAAAAATGATTTACTTCTGCACCTGTTCGATCCATCTTCTGATACTTGCCGATTTAGAATTAAATACGTTGCTGCATTTTGCAAATATTTTTGTCTAAGATGAAAATCCGATGATGTGAAATCTGAGGCAACAATTTGATTTAAAAAAATATAATTACTAAATATTTCGTACATCGAAACATTTTGCTAATTATTTAGTCATATATTTAGTCCTCGTACAGGAGAACAAGCCATGACGAAAAAACCAACATACAACGACTAATTTGTCATTAGTCAGATCAATCCAATCAACCGATCCGTCACGTCGGCTCGAAACCAACCGCGACGCCCGAAGAGGGTCTATTTATAATGAAACATTACCCCAAGCATTTTAAGTCAAGATATCTATCAAATCTTCTTCAACATCTTGACTTTTTTTTTAAATAGATTATTCTAAGAATAAAAATAGTTATTCATAATATACATCAAAATTTGGTCAAAATTTTAGATTTTTCTGCTAATCAATATGACGTGTAAATAACACGTACACCCGGCGAAGTCCCGCCACAGACTGAGGATAAGCTGCCGACCGTCAAATTCTCGTACACGTGTCACTAGAATTTGAAAAAAACCTTTTCTGCCATGCAGTACAGTAGCGAATATTGTTGTTTTTTTCTCAATTGCTTAAGACTCTTTTAGACAAATATAAAAAGCTAGATAAAGTAGGATATAAATTGTGGTATATTGGCTTAAAGAGTCCGAAATATTTCAATAATTTCCATCAAGATATTGAAAAAAAATATTTCACAACTCCATATAGTTTTTAATTAAATTAAAGTAAAAACCTTTTCTAGTTTTTTTTTATAACGAAATACTGTTCAAGTAGTTTTCATCAAAGAGCATTTATGTTTGTATTAGAAGCGTATCTTCCGGATTCAACAGAAAGTAATCGGAAGAAAATTCAGGGATTGGCAAAGGATGTACACCTTCCAGTTTAAACTGATTTTTTCTTGAACATAAAAAGAATTATTTCCTTTCAAATATTACTGCAAATAGATGTTTTATTTTCTTGACCATTCAATTTTGTGCATATTCTAGTAATTGAGCCAACTGGTTTTAATAATTCGTAATGAATTATTTCTTCATACATCCCGATAATGGCACGAAAGAACTTTTCATTGTGTTAAACCAGTGGTTTTTTAAGCTTAGGGGTCATAAAATCCAAAAAAGAGTCGAGTCGATGTACAAATTCGCATTATATTCGTTTTACCGATGCGTTGTAAATGTGACTGTACAAAGGAGCTTGGATTATTGAGTCTCCGCTATAGTTCTTTGATAGATCCAATTCAACCAGGGATCTCAATATGTCATCATCAAATTTAGAAGGTGATCCAAATTCATAGGCATTTTTTAGATTTCTTTTTTCGGATTTGAACCTTTGAAAATTACGAGCTGCCAGCATCAGCCTTTATGACATTTGAATAGGCTTTTAGCGTTTCTGCATTAAAGCTCATCGAAAAAAGTAACATTCAATATATGACGTGTCCGTCATTTTTTTTTGTCACGACATTTATCCTTTATAACAATAATATAAACTTTATTACTCATAAATAATGGTATACAATAGATCTAAGCAAAGAAAAATACAGATATGCTTTAACCGTGTCTGATACAAAACCGTAATTTGCAAATTTAGTTAGCAAAATACGCTGCCTTTCTTTCGGAATTCTCCATAGTTAAATTGAAAGGCGAATGCCCGTGAAATTGTAATGCAATTTATTCAAACGTTAATTCATGTCCCAGCTTCACATTGAAGATTTTTTTAAGAAATACTCTGGATCAGCTGACTTATTAATAATGAATCGTCTGATGACATTTAAACTGAGAATCATTTTAACACTGCCATGCATAGACAGCAGCTGGATTGAAAGGGCTTGACTGATAACCGGCTTCCAAGCGCACCTCCACGATAAGTATCTCAGTGGCTGGATGAACAATTATCAGATATTAGCATGTGTGTCGGGTCACGGGTCATCCTATTGATTCAACAATGATTAATTTATATCAATCAACCGAACGCAATCAGAAGTAGAAATGGAAATTTCTTGGAAATTTATCGAAAAGTTAGGTTCGGCCAGTATTAGGCAAAACATGGGGATTTTAAAAAATGAAGATAAAGTCTTTTTTTAATTTAAATAACTTAAAATGTATTTTAAGAATCATTAATTATATACAAATTAAAAGAATATGAATGCCGATATGTAGATTTATTAAAAATAGTGAGCTTTTTATAAAAGTTTAAATGACCGAATTAGATTAATCTCTATTTTTTTTAAGATTCAGGTAATCATTAATCGCAGTATCGTTTATAAAGTCCTTTTAATTTTAAGACGTACTAAGTTCAATGCATTATTATTTTTGTTTGATGTTACAGTAATATTTTCTCCATTTTACTTTAACGTGTTTTTAACTACTATCGTAATGGCATCTACCCAATATATAATAAGCAAATCTAGAATACAGGATGTGTATGACGTATAATTGATACCTGAAAAAAAAATATTTAATCGATTGTCACGAGCACAGCGGGACGGCAGTTCATGAATTCAACTCACAAAAATTCAGAATTTTTTCCTTTGATACTACGATAATGATATTTAAATTGCATTTTTACCAATGTTTAACTTGAACTCATGGATACCAAATACAGAAATTATACAGTAAAAAAATGACATAATAAACTTCAATGTTAAATCTATCATTTGCCATTTTGGCAGTAAAATTCAAGATCTATCCCATAGTGCGGCGGCTCGAAAATAACCGTGTCTTCCGAAGGGGGTCTATTTTTAATGGTAAATAGACCGCAAGTATTTCAAGTTAAGATATTGATGAAATCTTTATTAACATTTTGACTTTTAAAATAAAAAAATGAATTATTCTAAGAATAAATAATAAAAAACTAGCTTAAACTTATTTCTCCTTTCCAACTAATTTTAATGATTTTTTTTTATAATTTTATTTACAAATGATAATTAGATCAGTTATGTAATTTTCACATTTTCCTATTAATTCCTAATTATTGTTTTTGTTATTTAATAATAAGAATTATTTATAATTGTAAGGCCAATAAATAAACAGATCTAGAAATCAGAATCAGAAAAGAAAAGTTCACCAATATATAACAATAAAATAAAGAAAGTAAATAAGAAATATTAATAATCTAAAAATTTGGATCAAATCGCGAAATTTAATGTCGCTTGCTAAATGTACAAAACAAGATAGGGTTCAACGACTTTTAAATATTTGAGAATTATTTTTCATACATAAATTTTTAATCAATGCTATTTTGATAGAAACATCTTAAATCAAAATCATTATTTTCGACTTTTTTTTCAAGAATTATTTATTATTATTATTTTTTAGGTAAAGTATAATAAATCATTTTTAGTACATTTTCATCGAATTAATGTTAATTTCATATTTCACAATATCAAAATGAATAACTGCATAATTTCATCTACACCTTCATGATATAAATATTTTTTAACACGAACCTAATAAATTACTTATAGAATTAGATAAGTAATATATCATTAGAAAAACATGTGTAGATTAACTTTTTTTTATATCACATTGAGTTATAATATGCATATTGGGTGTTTGGCTCTCGTGGTGCGAAACAAAAAAGTTTTACAACTTAACTAACCCAGTGGCGGTGCAGAATAAATAATAAATAATACAAAAAAATATTAATTCATTAAAAATTATGTCCGAATTTCAGCATTCTATCCACTGATTATAAAGTGTTTATTGTGAAAATTAAATATATATTTTTGTATAGTGAATTGATGGCGAGTTCACGAGCGGCCAGTGGTTGTCAACCGCCCGCTGCGCGGGTCCCGCTCGACTCTCTTATGATCTTATTTATTCTTTTTCATTAGACATTTAATACGGATGGCTTCCAACTGAGGTGTTAGCAAGATTTATATCTCGACTAATATATATGGAGGTGAACGCATTTTACGCTCCGCCATTGCCGACCAATCGCAGGCCGCTACCACCGCAATATAATACGAGTCGACCCGTAATTATCGCGTTAAAAATAAATAACATTGAATCGATGGTAGTGTAATTTTTTGTGGCCATTAATTAATTAGTTAATTAATAACTTAATTCTATCACGAATTACGCCGGAGAGTAATAAAACTCTATGATTAATTTGCATATACAGACGTGTTGTGCAATATTTTATATGAAAATACGAGATTAATTAATGGAAAAAATGGGATTTAAAAATTTATAGACAAATACATAAAAGAATAACCTAGATAATAAGGTAAGAAATGTAAATATAGACGATATCTCAATGAATTTACCTTCAATTATTTAAATTAATAATTTTGAATGAGCTTTTATTTTACTGAGTAAGCTGAAGTACACTAAATTCTTTTTTTACACGATTTTGAAATAACACAGTCCATTAAAAATATATTTTTGTACTATTTATTTGTAATAAAACGATTTTCAGAAACAATAGCCAAAATAGCCAATGGCCAATGAATAAAAAAAGAAATAAAATGGTGCAATTTATCAACTAACAGCTGCTTTAATTCAAGAGAGCTTTCAATTTGGTGAGAATATAGAACACCATTTTCTCACTTACGATCCCGACCTAGCACGAACTTAAAATTCCAACGAGACTTGCAGATTTATATGACTGGATATCAAAAAAATGTATAAACAACCAGAGGAACACATAAGTGAATAATAAATTTTCTAATAATAAGAAATTCAACAACACACAAGTAAAAAATAACTTGTAATATAAATCCTAAAATTTGTCTAAAAAAATCTAAAGAATTGTCTGCAATTGCGAAAAAACAAATAAAAACAGCCCAGTCTGCGGCGAGACAACACCGAGATCGTTGCCATTTTTGCGCATTGTTGATTAGTTAAAAATTTCAAATTATGAATCATATAATAAATAACTATTTTTATTCTTAGAATAAACCATTTAAAAAAAATGAAGAATTCGTCAATATCTTAACTTGAAATGCTTGGGGTATTTGAGATACCCCCTTTGGACAAAGCGATTGTTTTCGAGCCGCCGTGACGGATGCGTTAATTAATCTCTAAATAAATGGTAATAATTATCATTTTGTATAATTTATTTATTGGGTTTTCATTTTTTACACGGTTTTTTATACCACAATGTTGTTTTTTTTTAAATAACACGGTTTGTTTTTTCAATTTTTTTAATGAATCACTTTTTTACACGCTTTTTGAAACGTATTTATCACGTAAAAAAGGGTTAAGCGTATTGTGTAAATAAATTGAATTAAAAATAGTAAAAGCTACTGCGACTCTTAACGATAGTTTTACAAACGTCTCATATTTAATTTTATACATTGAAAAAAATATAATATAATTATCTGAAGATTTAAAGGTTTCACTTATTTTTGGTTGATCATTGTTAACCTATTTATAATGCCTGAATATTTTTTGCTTGATATTGGCCCATATATCAGCAGAGATTTTTGGTACATCGCTTTATGACTTTATATTTTTTTTCAGTGTTTTTATTTTTCCAAAAAAACATGATATTTTGTAAAAATATTAAGCATATCACGAATTACTTTTTTTATTCTTAGAATAATCCATTTAAGAAAAGTCAAGATGATTAGAAATGCTTGGGGTCTCTTATAGACCCCCTTCGGACGACTCAGTTGTTTTCGAGTCGCCGTGACGGATCGGTTAATTGTATCAGTTTTAACAATATTATGGCTTAATTAACGGTGGATTAAAAAAAAATACCGCTTTTCGTCAACATTGAAGAGATACAGACAGAATCGCTGAAGAAGCTAGACGCAACTTTTTGACAATTGTTAGGAAATGGTTATTAAAACAGTTTGCTTCTTCTCTTATTGGCATACGTTATTATCCTTGTATCTTTAAATTTAATTTTCTATATCGTCATGTTAACCTTTTCCACTCCGTGGACCAGACACATCAAAAGATTTTTTAGCAAACAACTTGAAGCAAGTTTTTATTTAATTAAAAAAAATAAAGTTTTTTTTTAATCGAAAATCAGATCAAACCCTATAGATACTTTTTATTCATTTTCCCAATGAATATATATTTTAAAGGATTAAGCCTGCTGTACTAAGAATTGGTCATTTGTTCATTTATTTTAGGATTCTTGTAAATCTCGTATTGTCTAATGTCACTTTAAAATCATCAACTTTGATCCATATTTGGATCATTATCAAAATTAAGTGTTAATAGATTGTTTTTTGTTTGGATTATCAGCAACCCTTTCTATGTCTATTTAATATATACTTAAAAATCCATAGAATATTTTATGCGCCTTATGAAAGGTATTCTATTTTTAATTAATGTATCTATCGAGTATCTATTGCATACAAAGAGATTCGATAGTATATGTTTTTAATTTATATTGGTAAATAAACCAACATAATAAATCTCCGAGCGAATCTATTGTTCACATTTATCCGCGCATCGATCCATAGATCCATCTAGAGATACGGATACGCTTTAAACGAATCGCCCCCAATAAAATTTATGCATATTTTTTAATTAAAAAACATATTCGAAACACGTGTATTAATTCAAAACGTATAGTACTTTCGGGCATTATTTTAATGAGCGCGTTTTTTAACACTCTCGCCTCCGCCCACGTGACTCGATCCGTTCAATTCGAAAGGTGTGAACGCGGCGTGCGCGTGCGCCGTCCCGCTCGCACTCGCGCATGCGCACTGGCCCCTCGCCCCTGGACACCCCCTCCCCCCGGGCCGGCATCTGCCGCCAACACATTGTAATATTAATTCCGAACGACGGGGAGCGCATTCATCATATTGTAATTAACACATCAACGCCTCAAAAGTGCCACGGCGGCTCGGTAGCGCAGTAGTTAGCTCTGGCTCGCCATTGGTCGTCGCAGCAACTTGCTTAGACCATGGAGCGCCGTACGGGATCATTAAAATGTATCAAGAAATAAAATATTATTCAAAAAATTATCTTTTTGTTCTTCATTCTCTTTTTTACTTAAGTAAAGACATCAGATTTAGAAGAAAATTTTCAATAACAAATTATTGTTTTTAAAAATTAATTGCAAATCATAGGATTCCGTAAAATATCAAAACATACAGTATGTTATTCCACCGAGATCTTGGCAATGCTTATAAATGTCAACAAAGACTGTTAAAAAATCCAAACGTTTCTGAAGAAATGAGCTCGGAGAAGTACAGCGTACTTGGCTACAAAAAATGCTGCTGAGAACTATGGACGTATATCATGATCATCATTTGCCAGCCACGAGACACTCACTATCAGAGCGTATGAGCAGGGGCGCGCCGTCTATATGGCCAAATTGTGCGGCGCACACAGGCACCGGAAGATTAGGCGCACCGAGAGGCGCCAAGAGGGGAAAAATTAAAAAAATATGAATTCATTATACTTTCTTAACCATTTGAATGCTGACCTTTTTTTCTATATAATATTATATTATATAATATATTATTATATAAATATTTAATATCTTTATAGTATTTGAATAGCAGTCAGACCAAAGAAACTTAAGTCTCACAGGTGACGTTTTTTTGTAAAGAGTTTTGATTCTCTTATCCATTGCGAGGCAAGAGGGTTCTCCAGAAGGCGAAAATATCGAGACTAGACCGTTTATCGGCCAACAGTTTAGGGTTTTCCTTCCCAGGGCACACTGGTTCTGTGGTGAGCATATGGATATCCAACTAAAGTTTGAAGGCATTGTTTTTTTTATTATTTTCATTTTGTTACACAGTTGATTGTTTAGTTAATTTTATAAATACGTAATTAATTGTTTTTTATTTATATTTATTAATAATATGTGTCACTGAGTTATTGAAATATATAATAATGTATAACACAAAAAGTATGGTCACAATAAGTAGGAAAAACAGAGGACAACCTTTTCGAAGAAAAAGAAATCGACCGACTATTCCAAAAATATTGGTTACTACAACTGCTTTTCTATGAATTTATTAAACAATTAAAATATTAATTAGACGTTTATAAAAATTCATAAGAGAAAAAATTATAAAATTCTAATCATCTAAAATCAGTGACTTACAAATATGTACGTGCAGAGTTTTAGATGCTAAAGCGGGTACGAATGGAATTGTAAGACTGCACTATAAGAATCGCACAGAATCACTCTTGCTTTTGGGAGGGCCGCCAAAAATTAACAATGTTGTCATAAATTTCGAATAGAATATTTTTTTAGCCCATTTTTATAATGTATTTAATTTTAGATAAATAAAAGTGCTAACTCAAACATGAAGAATCTGGCGTGTGTATGTTATTTTAAATAAAAATTGTCGATTTGTAAAATATTTTTATCTCAACGATTTAGTAAGAGTTAGATTCGATAGTTAAGAAAAAAAATACTACATAAATTATTCACAAGACAGTTTAAAATATTTATTTACAATTAATAATATCCCCGAGGCTTAAAAATATTATTTTAACATTTAAAGCAAGATTTTTCACATATTTTTTTAATTTTATTAGCTTAGAAAATTCTATCGTTTGACTAATGTTGACAACCATCACCTCATTAATAAAAAAAGCCGCACGGTAAGATAATTTGAATGTTTGATCGAAAGCTGGCAATTTAATCTACGAAAAGAATCTGCTGTAAGAATTTTTTTATTGTTTAATCGAAAGCGTTGTTTTCACATCACTGCTCTAGGTTATGCTCATTATGCTTATTATTCCCTAGGTGGTGTTTATTGGAGACTTGTATATCATTTAAGAGACCCAATTGTTAAACCTTACTATGTATACCTACCTCCAGTAAGAGTCAAAATAAAATAAATATATAATATTAAAGGTGTATAAGAAACATCCATAAAGTTAAATAAAACATATAATCTATTTTATTTAAAAATTAAAAATGAAAAACTTGTTTGAGAATCGAGAATGATATTGGAAGCCATTTTGTTTTTCACGGTTGATTGTTTAGTTAATTTTATGAATACGTAATTTTTTGTCTGTTTTTAATTTATATTAAATAATAATATTAATAAACAAAGTAATTTAAATATAATAGTTCCATAAACAACAAAAATATTGTCACAATAAATAAGAAAAACTAAAGACAATGAACTGACCCAAAAATAATGACATACTAAATATAACATATCAGCTAATGAAATGCAACTATTTTTCTATGAATTTATTAAACGTAACTATAAATTTAAATAAATGGGTTATTCCGTATGTTCTAATATTTTTCTATACTTAGAATCAAGAATATTTCCTAATATTTATCTGCGCCCTATTGAAATCGGCGCGTAAACAAATTCCGACTTTTGGCCATGACTGCTGGCCTTCAGAGTTACCTACCAAGCTCTCTTGCGCCATCATTTGTGACTTTCAGCGTGGAAAGGGTTAGGCTAATGGTTTTGGAAATGGAAAACAGATAGATGGCTTCTTTTATTTTTTCTATATATTTTTAGCAAAATTATAGATTCTTTAGAAGATGTCCAGATTACTTTGGAAGAAATTTAAGAATGACTCATTAAAACTTGACAGTTTCGTTATTTATTTATTTATATAATGTTAGTATATTGAGTGATATTCTCAGATAAACAAGGAGGCATTATCAGTTCGTGTGAACCTTAAATATGGAAGGCATACATGTTTTGTGAAAGGATTGCCTTGGCGTCAGAAAATGAGAAACAGAGGTATGTATTATTGTGCTTTTTTCTCATAATGATATGAGAAGTAAGAGAGTAAAAAAAGGGTTCACAAAATCACTATATATTTTTTTTCAGCGTTATGACATTCTTGACAATATTTTAAATAATATTAATACAAATGTTTTGCTAAGAAAATTATTAGCATAGTCTATTACTATATTTTATAATTATTATAATGATCATTTGAAAGTTTATAGCATTTTTTTATAAATGTAAAAAATATTAATAAATTTCTGCCCGTATAATAATACGTCCATAATAGATATTTTAATTATTTAATCATTATTCACATGTACGGAAAATATATAGACATTCCCATAATGAAAATTTATAGGTATCGTACGAGTATTTCTATATTATTTATTTTTATTACGAGGCGTCACGCTACTTCGTACGCCTATAATTACGAATTTTCGGGCAACGATATTTTAATCAAACCAATAATAATTAGGAACGTAATTTACGTCTATTGAAATCATCACTCCATTTTACATACGACTGATTGACACATCGTCTGACAATTTAATAGAAAGTAACGGATTGCCGAGAGAAAAAATTGTACAACTGTTGGATTAAAATTATTATTTTTTTTACGCGAAAATGTTTTAAAAAATCCACAAAAAGCTCGTGTCGATTACCACATTACATAGTCGCATTTTGCACGGTGCCATTCAAAAGTCAACGTATCAATTTCGAAGCAATTATTTTGATACATTTTTGCACGCATGATGAATATAAATCAGGGATATTAAATCGTGGCCCACGGCTAAATTATCAAAGTTATTTCCAATTTTTTTAGCAGTAGCTAACAAACGTCTATGGCGATTGCAACACGGCCATATATCATTATAGTGAATGTATCGGTAATGAACGTGATTGATGGCATCGGCTCTATCTAATTCGGGAGCAGTTTTTTTTTTATTAGAACGCCATTGTTTTTTTTATGGTTGTAATGAGATTTTCTATTGTTTGAAAATGTGGAAGAGTTCAAGAATATGTTATGATTTTTTTTTCTAGGATCATCGGGTCATTCTCTGTAATGCGCGCTAAAAAAAATAATTACTTTCCACGGCATTGCGCAATTATTAAATAAAATATCAATATTTTTTACATTTTTTTTCTTAGTGTGTCCCTTGCGAGCATGTGTCGAACGAGTTTTACTTATTGGCTTCGTTAGGAGTTAAAATTGCAGTTTATTTTCATTGAAAGGAATCAAATGGCGTTGATAAATATAACACACAGTTCAATTTATCAACGTGGCAGATTCAGATTATTCATGCCACACTTTTCAAAGCACAACGAGTTTTTTAATTGATATTTAAAAATAAAAAAAATAAATGGGTGATGGGATCCGAGCGGACCTCTAGCGAAACATGCTTCCGAATGCTTGTTAACAAAAATGTTTCCACAGGCGACATGCAAATTAATTAGCTTTGCAAATTTTTAAGCAACACCCATACGTCTTAATTTTATTAAAAATTGTTACGTTTTAAAAAGTGGAGCAATGGTGAAGACTATATAATTTATGAATAGTTAATCTCATAGAAGTTGATGAGCTTTATGATAGCTAAATGCCAGTGATACATTAAAAAAATATTGAAAAAAAGCTGAATATTTTGAATAATCTTAAACGAAGATATAAAACAGGGAATAATTTTAAAATGGTTTATAACTGCAGAAGAAATATATATCCACAGCGAACTTGATTTTATGTTTTAATAATTTTTAAGAAAGTCTCCATAAAATTAATGTACACAAGAAAAAATGAAAAAAAATCATTATAAATAGGAAAATTAAGAAATCACGTATTAAAAGGATACCAATCCAAGTAAAATTTAATAAATCAAAATTAAATTAAATTTTTAAACTTAAAAAAAACATGGTATTAAATATTCCATTCACAGTCTCAGTACATGATTTCACCATTTGAAATATTTTTATATGACTTTGTACTCAAACTATCATATTTTTTTTATTATTATTGACAATGATAAACTGTAAAATAGTCCGTTTCCTTACAGTACTCACTTCTTCGTGATCTTCCTGGCTATCTTACAACAATTTTGTGCAATGATTATGGGGAGAAAACGCCTTTTCAATGATTTTGACACTTAAATTTTTGCACGACAGTTTCCGAGAAGTATTGATAAAATGATATTTCTATAACCGATGATTGATTTTTTTTTTTTTTTGAGTCGTGAAGCGATTACTTATTATATTTTTATATAAGATATT